>JAKCPI010007710.1:0-257430 GCA_023213315.1 Euborellia annulipes
ATTACTTTTTTTAACATCCATTTGTTTATTTTAATTTTAACGTCTGTTTTTAGAGAATAGACCTGAATATTGAATATTGGTTAAGCTTTTATGTTTAAAATTCTTGATATTTTGGCTAAAAATTAACACCACCAATATGTTCAAAAATTCATATTTTTGTTTGAAATAAATTATATATAAAAGACTTATCATTAAAGATACTTTATCAATTCAACAGAAAAAAGGAGGCTTTTTTTATTGACAGTACTACTGTATTAGAAAATTAGAAAAAGGAACATTATCCCAAAAAAAGTTTTTCATAAGAAGCCTAATGAATTTTAAAATCTAAACTCCAATAGAACGGGTCAATCATGGTTGACAATTCATCCACAAGATTGCCTCTTTAGAAAAATATTCTTCGCTGCTAATTAGGGTCCGACCGAAACGATTTTCAGCCGAAACCGAAACCGAATATTCGGCCTCAACCTTAGTTTCGGCCGAAACCGTAACCGAAACCGAAACTTGTATTTCCTATAAAAATTTTTTTTCATTTTACCTTTTTTTTTTTTTTTTGAATTTTTTTCCATCCCTTGAAAATCATTTTACCTTTTTTTTAGGGAGACTAAAATTTTTTCTCCCTCAAGTGCAAATTATTTGACCTTTTTTTTTTTTTTTTGCATGCGAGTCTCATCCCCCTTTTTCAGACTCTGGTTTCGGCCGGCCGAAAGGTTCGGCCACTTTTTGGCCGAAACCGAAACTACGGCCGAAACTGGCCGAAACCGTAACCGAAACCGAATATTCGGTCGGTTCCTACTGCTAATATAAGGGGGCGGCCAAGAATTAACCATGTATGGGCCAAGTCTCCGTATAATCCTACATGAGTATATGAATTTTAAAAAAATGGAATAAAACCCTTCCCAATGGGAAAACTAACGCCATCTCTTGTCGCCTTGAGTAACCAGCTTCTAAATCGGCTATTAACGGTTTTTCGAGACGCGCACCTTAAATTTTAAGAGAAAAAAATATTTGAATATCATCAAACCCTCCCTCTTTAACGTTGAGAATTGAATTTTTTCCAGTTGTTATTAGACCTAAATAAAAATTCATTATTTTATGTAAAAGATAAAACGTTTTGACAGCTTCTGTTATCTTATTCAGGTAAAATTCAGATATAACAAAAAGACCCACGACGAGAGATTTACATTCTAAACTGAGCTTGTTACCATCAAGGTCCTAAGCTCAGTTAAGAATGTAAATTTCTAGACGTGAAGCTTTATGTGAGTGTGTCTGAATTATAGACCATAGAATGAATGAAATACAAATAAAATTTACCCGAAATAATGAATTTTTACTTAGTAGCAAAAACTTTGAAAACTTTAACTAACAAATTCTTAAGATTTATTATTCTAACTTGAAATGAACCCTCCTCTGTTGCAAATTAAACCCCAGTTATTGCTGTCCTATTGGAAATGACAAGAAATAAAATTTTTCTGGTTAAGAAATAAAAGTTTAGATAGTTTTCAACAAAGGTTATTCTTTCAAAAAATTCGAGTATGAAGAAAACCGAGATAGTGAAGACCATCAACTAAAACAACCCCTTTCAAATGTCAAATTCCTTTTGGCTATTTAATATTTATATTTACAACAATATAATGAGACAATGACAATAAGAGTGAGATGCTGCCTCTAAAGATATAAGGAGCCCCCAAGTTTGGCGTAGTAGGTAGCGTGCCTACCTCCTATACCAAACGTCGCGGGTTCGGACCCAGGCAGTCCGATGATTTTATTTAAGCCATTTGGATACCAGATGGCTTAAATAGAAATGCCTGAACCCCCCAATATATACATTAATTACAACGGTTATCGTCTAAAGTCTTAAATGGCCTGAGTTGCCGAAAAGACTGTGTGAATGTGTGTGTGAGTGTGAGTGTGAATGAGAAAAAGTGTGAATGTTTTTAATATAAAAAAAAGATATAAGGACTCAAAATCGCAAAACGAAGGCCTAAAAAAATTATTTCAGTTTGGTTGGTACCAACTCGAAAACTTTATGATACCACTCGGATAAGATGTAGACTTAACCATCATCTGTTTCCTACACATTTTACAAAATTTGCATGACCAAAATATCATAAATGAAAAAAATTAAAAATTAAATTAAAATCACCAGATCATAAGTTTCAAAGATTTATTAAAAATTAATATTTTAATCAGAAGTGAAATTTGATTCTTTTGAAATTAAATTTTATAAAAAATTAAAATACAGTATTTAGAGTTGGTATGCAATCTACGATATTTTTTCTTATTTGTCCAACAACGTATGAAATTAAATTCTCTTTATTCACCCTCACCCCTCACTTGTCTTTCTTTCTCTATAATTTTATTCTTTATTCTCTCTCTGATTGAACTTCAATTGAAGGCAAACTGTATCTTTATATGTTAAGAAATCTCAGAAACTCCCAATTTTTAATTAAGAAAAAACACTCACAAAAAAAATTTTGTTCATTAATTTTCCTTATTAATTTGTAATTGAAAAAGAAAAATTTTTATAACATTAATTTATATCCTTTGATTATAGACACATTTCAGTGTAATTGTTTTAAAGTGGCAAAAATGAGATTCAATTATTATTATTAAGATTTTTAATTTAACCCAAGTATAATTAAACTATAAAGTGTAAAATAATTAATAATTTTTTTTTTTTAAATTCGCATAAATTAAAAAAAAAAACAAAAAGAAATTTGTTAAAGTTTAATCAATTAAATGGATGTCAATCTTTTAAAAGCATTAAAAAAAAAAAAACATTTGTATTGTAATTCAATTCATTTAACACCCTTTTACTTGATGTATTACAAATTCCAGTTAGTATAATCGGAAATTAATCAAGAAAAGAACCCGAATTTAATTCATTCGCTTCATTAAAAGAGAGAGAGATTCACAGCACACTTTTAATAAAATATTGTCTGTCCTTTCTCTTTCAAATCAAAAAAAATCATCCGGGTTACAAAAACGTCATTGCCGATTGTTGATATTATCTTCTTAAGATATTTTTATCATACCGACATCTCGATCTCTGAATCAGAACCAAGTTTACTACTTAGAACTCTTAAAAACTAGGAAGGGAATAGAAGAACCGCTTGATTCATGTAATTGATTATGAACTAATTAACAGAGTGTCCATTTTTATTTAATTTTTACTATATAGCAAATTTTTTGTGTTGTCATATATTTAGTTTCCA
Organism: Euborellia annulipes; assembly: GCA_023213315.1. Classification (NCBI taxonomy): domain Eukaryota; kingdom Metazoa; phylum Arthropoda; class Insecta; order Dermaptera; family Anisolabididae; genus Euborellia; species Euborellia annulipes. The sequence continues at coordinate 3,216 of JAKCPI010007710.1, forward strand.
ATTTAATATTATAATTCGTTACAATAGCAACTATCTTTCCTATGAATACATTAGTTAAATGTGCTTCAAATAATTTTGAGAGCAAAATGAGAATATAGATTTCAAAGAGGATCTCTCCCAGTGACCCGTGGCTCAGAGAGAGAAGACATTAGGTTCTCATGGCTGGGGTCCCTGGTTCGCTTCCCGTTCCAAGCGAGAAAAATTTATTTCATTTGAATTGACTAGAAATCATTTGAAATAAATAGGGATGGGGTCTAAATGGCCTTAGATAATAAAAAAGATCTAAAAAATAATATAAGAATTTTAATCGAAATAGTTGGAGGGGATTTTGAGAAAATCGAAAAAAGCAAAAAAATAATATACATCGATAATGTATTATTTTTGGCCTATTTAAATCTCGACAACATATTTTTGACATGAATGCAATACTTTCTAGATATTACATATAAAGTTAAGATTTATTAAACTTTGATAAAAATTTGATAACTTTTTAAGTTATTGTCATAAAGAAACCTCAAAAATTTAATCCAGTTTTCTTTTTTTTTAAGGTCTTTTTCGGCATCTAAGGCCATTTAGACCCCATCCCTATTTATTTCAAATGATTGGTAGCAAATTCAAATGAAATAAATTTTCCTCCCTTGGGACGGGAAGCGAACCCGGGACTCCGGTGCGAGAAGCTAATGTCTTCTCACTGAGCCACGGCTCCCGGGCTTTAATCCAGTTATTTTGACCACAAAATTACAAAAATTGAGATATGTCAGGTAAATTAGTCTTACGTCAAAGTCAGGGCCGTGATGATTGTCGAGTCCCGGCATGTATATTAATTTGCTTCCCCTTCCCTCTCTAAACCAAAGAAAAGTTAAAATTTTATATGTGAGTATTTTTAATTCTTTATACCTTATAAAAATTTAGGAAATAAAAGTTGATCGACATAATTTATTTCTATTAATCAATAATCAAAGATAGGTATAATATAAGTAGCCTATATGTAAAATTTTATATTATTATGGAAAAATTTATTTGAATACCCACACTCCCTGTATGTGAAAGGGAAAAAATCGAAGATTGATTTAAATTGACAGTATATAATCAAATAGGAAGGGTAAAAATTATATAGGCTACGTTAAAATGAAAAAAAAAAATTCTTAAATGAAAAATAATTTTATTGAGCAGAAAAAAAAATCTTTTATTTTTTAATGGAAAAAATTAATAAATTTCTCATTTAGAGACAATTAATTTCCTTTTCTATTAAACTTTAATTGAAATAATATTAAAATTGGTGCTTTTTGAAGTGAAAATAATTTGAACACAATTTTCTCTTCTTTGTTGTAGTGAAATAAACTAAAAAATTTAATTAATTATACTCTCAAAATTTTCAATAATTTATCAGATACGTCCGTCGTCTTTTGATTTTTGATTGTTAAAACAAAGACAATCTTAAGAAAGATTGGCCTAAATTTATAAAAATTTTGGTTTTTAGAGTAGGTATATTTAAAAAAAAATAATAATGATAAGTGTCAAGTGTTGTTTTAAACGAAGCATGTTTGACGGCTGTCATTTGACAGAGCAACTCACCGCGTGGACATCTCGATGTCTGTGTTGTTCGGGCGGCATGAAGCACTCAGACTGGCAGAGAGGCGGTAAACACAGGAGAAGGCAAAGAGGCAAACGACAACCGACCGAACGATCGAGCGACCGGCAACCGGCCCTCAACCAACGCACTTGCCGACGGGCACAAGATCGACTCCCGGCTAAGACGCCCCCTCCACAAGCAGCCAACCTCTACGACATACGCTGTCCAATCACTGCCACGGAGGGAGAACCTTACAGAAAGAGAAAGAGAGAGAAATAATAAATAAATAAATAATAAAGTTGGACTCAAACAACCAACTTGGGTGGAGTTTTAGAACTTATTATAAGGTAAAATGATAAGGAGAATGAGAGAGGGAGATGTTTTTGCGGAGGTGGAAAAAAAACTCATTGAGAAAGAAAAAAATATCTTAAGGTTATTCATAAAAATTTGAATAATTGTAGCATAAAAATTATCCAATTTAAAAACAAAATAGAAAAAGTACAAAATTTGTTAGAATTTATCTTTAACAATCTTATCAACAAAGACCAAGCATTGTCGATATATCAATAATGTTAATTTAACCAGGATTCTTAACAATGAGCTTGTTTCATGTACAAAAATCTGGTGTGACTGGTCGTAGAGCACACAACTTTCTCTTACCTTCAGTAAGAGAAAGTTGTGTGTTTTTCCGAGCTTTTCGCGCTAACCGCAACGATTGTGGTGATTGTGGCTCTTCTCCGGGCCCTCCGGCAAAAATAATATTTATAAATATTTAATTGAGGTGTATAGCTGATAATACAATTTATTTAAGGTTCAGGAAATCCCAAATGAGCAACGCAGCTAATCGTTTTTTCAATTTTTATTTAAATGTAAAGTGCCAGGGCCATCGTTTCGGTCGTGTATAGGACCATCAACAGGGCCAAGCCATTGTCAATTTATTATTCCTCTTGGTCATATTGGCCAAAGAAATTATTAATAATACAACAAATCCAATGAACAAATTGTTAGAAATAGTGTGTTATTATGTACTGAGAATGAGTAAATGAACGTTGGCCATGGCACTTTATATTTAAATAAAAATTGAAAAAACGACTAGCTGCGTTGCTCATTTGGGATTTCCTGAACCTTAAATAAATTTATAAATATAGGAATTAACTTAGTGCCATGGCAACCATTTATCTTATCTTTCCTATGAAGTACAAGAGTAAAGTGTATTTCAAACAATTTTTGAGAGCAAAATGAAAATATACCTTTTAAAGAGGATCTAAAAAATAATTGATTAATGAATTTTCTTACAAAATTGTTAGAGCGAATTTTGACAAAACCGAAAAAAACTGTTAAACTACATCAGTAAAGTACTTTTACTTATTTTCGCGTCTCATGGGGATGTCGTGAATAAACAAAGTGTCAGTGTTTCCATGTGTTTGTGTTTCAGTTTTTTGTTGGAGTTGATCGAGCATTCAGCGTGTGGAACGCCCCTCCCCCCCTCCAGGTAGCCATCGGCACTATTTATTTTCACCCCTAAATGGCCGCTGTAGCCAAAAAGGGTTTTAAAAAAAAATCCCTCATTTGTAAATATTTGAGTTCCGATATGATTTCTAAAGGGGTGTCAACTTTATTTTGATCATAGACAGAAGACACACACACACACACACACACAAGCACACAGACCATTTTTCGGGACCCACTTTTGAAGGGACCAAAACCTGTATATTCATCAAAATCTCGACACCGAATTTTTGATATGAATCCAATACTTTTTCTATATAGATGAATATCATACTATATTATAATTACCTAAGACCGTGTCCGATGTGTGAAACAACCAATCAGGCCTCAGGGATAGCGCCATGGTAACAAAATATTTACCCATGTTTACGATTTTTTTTATTTATTTACATTTTGAATTCTAAAATATCGGTGTAAATTTTTTGTCTGTGTACCGGGAGAGTCCCGGAAAGGATATGATTCACAAAAAATCTTAAGTTCATGAATAATTAACCGCTAAAATAATCTCTACATATAAAAATGAAAAGGGAAAATGTATGTACCGGTATGTATATAAGTAGGCGAGCAAGGGGTCCAGGGGGCGCAGCCCCCGTTCAGATGGAAAGCCCCGCCGAAGGCGGGCTTTGCGTCTAGTATATATATATATATATAAGTTATATATAGGTAAGATGAAGTAAATTAAAATGATCACTGTTTAAATGTTCGCGAAAAGGACTTTAAATAAAAGAAAGTAAATATCTGAAGTGACAGGTTGCACAGCACATAACTTTTTCTAAATTAGATTTAATTTGCATTACAAATATTTTTTTAAATTTATTGTAATTCACAAAGAAATTCAATTGGTTGGCATAAGCTAATTAAATTGATTGATTGAATAATTGATTTTATAAAATATTCCAATCAACATCAATTCGATAATGATTAAAAAAAAAAAAAAAAAATAGAGAATTGATGAATTATAAGATGAAGCAAAGCAAAAAAAAAAATCAAAATAAAAGATTAATGAAAGCAATTTATCTTACTTTCATATGTTTTTAAAGAATCAATTTTTTTAATTTAGTAAATGAAAATGATAGATTAAGCGGACAATGTTTTTTTAAATAGAAAATCTTTTTAAATGAAGTGGCTAATAGGCTATAATGGGAAAAAAATTTTAATTATTAAATTTCAATAATAGATGCTGATGCAAAGTAAAATAATGGAAAATTCAAAAATAAAAATTATTTTTCGGCAACGTTTCGGGCGCAACTCGCAACCATACTTGAGAACAAAAACTATTGGCGGTCCATGGTAAAAGAAAGTGGATATATTTGGAGAAAAGGTGATGCAGTGGCGGAAAGGAGGGTACTACGGGTAATATTGATGTATTATATTTTGGTTCAAACTTTTTTATGAATAAAATCACAATATTAATATTTTTTCTGTCCAAATGTCAATTTTTACTTTCTCTTACCTCTATGTATATGTTAATATAACTTACATATATATATATATATATATATATATATAGAAAGTACCTATTGGATTCATGTCAAAAATTCGATGTCGAGATTTTGATGGATATTCACGTTGTGAGGTCTCCTGAATCCAAAAAAGTGATTTTCGCGACATGGTCTGTTCTATCTGGGTTCAATTTAAAGCATGAATGAATTGAGCTAGGAGGTTGAAATTTTATATTTAAGTTAGACACCCACCTAGGGCCTGAAAATAAGCTTTTAAACAAAATCGGTCAAAGAGTACTATTACTTTACTGATGTACTTTTTCAGTTTTTTCGATTTTCTCAAAAATCTGGTCCATCAATTTTGATCAAAATTCAAAAATCAATTATTTTTTAGATGCTCTCTAAAATTTATATTCTCATTTTGCCTTTGAAACCTTCTGAAGCCCACTTTACTCTTGTATGCTGTTAAATTTTAACGTCTGTTTTTAGAGAATAGACCTGTAGATACTCGTTATGTTAAAAAATTTATTAAAGCTCTCAACACTTTCTGGTGTTGGAAAAAAACAATATAAATCTTCTAATTTAATTTTAATTTAGTATTACTTACGAAAGGCTTTTCAGGTAATTGGCTTGAAGAACCTCGAAGACTCAGCCCCCACTCCCACCCTAACCATCTATAACAAAAAAAAAGAAATAAACAATTAGTTTGCTGCTACGTAATATTTTATGAAAAATATTGAAAATTTCTTTAACTTACCCTGTAGACTGCTTCTTTCGGCTCAACGAGGGCTTCCCTACTAACCTAATCCCACACTATCTATGACCGGGACGGCCATCTAATTCTAAAATGCAGTCCTCTTCTTTCTTGAGACGGTCGCGAACGCGGCACTCCCGGAAGGCAGGTAAGCCTTCATTATATCACTTCGGAACGATACGGTGAAAACGCGCCCACAACCCAAAGAAAGTTTGAGGGGAAATGGAACACAGAGTCATATGTCATATGTACTAACATGTCATATGTACTCACACACATTACAGATCAATTAATCTCCGCTCACCTACCTAATCAATGTCATTTAATAGCGAACTAAATTGAGCAGAGTTAATTGATCATTCACGAGTTAGGAAGAAGGCCGGCCAATACAATACTGAAGATCCCCCTTGATTGCTCATCTCAGAAACAGAATGACGTTGTTCAAGATGCATGCTGAAAAAAAAAGAACCCTAAAAGCTAACAACATCCTATACGAACTCCTAACATCTTGAACATTAACTCACTCTGTCCTGAAACAACCAAGGCCCAGAACTCAGCACTGACGGACAAAGAGCCCCGGAGAAAGAGAAAACACTCTTTCTCTCAAATGCGCGAAAGAGGGAAACATGGGATAGAGGAATTCTCCTATTTCCCTCGAACAACGGCCAAAAGTGAAATGATCCTCTACTGGGAGCCCTGCCTAAAACTAAATGGAACGAACAACAACACCCTATGCCAGCATTGAGGAATCATTCACAATTGAACGTCAATTCAAGAGAACATCAGAGAATTCCGACACAGAAGGCCTAAATCCCCATAAATGTAAATATAATTGCGTGAGCGTAGAGATTTTCTAATTATTAAGCACCCATTTATAGACTCTATCAATTGCTATCTAGATAATCTATTAAAAATTGCGTGTATTCTTAAAAATTAACATTAAGTTAGCAAACATAGAAAAGAGATCCCCTTAGATAATATACACGCAAAACTTAAAAATATTAGCTAAAATAAGGCATGCACACTTGAATTGTCTCATATGTTGATGTTGCTCCCCCGTAGAGTAACGGGATGAAATGAGTACTGTGCATTATCCACATTACCAATAAGCGTAAGCTTATACCTTTTGCACATTTACCAATAATCATATACCTTTTGCACATTGAACAATCATCCATCCCATTACCTTGAGAACCGAAACCTGCATTTGGGTTACTGATAATCTATAATTAGTAACCTATTCTTTAATAGATCAAAATGATAAATTAATGATATTAAATGAATTTAGAAAGAAATTTAACATTTAGTCTTAAAGTAATTTTAAAAAATAAAAAAAATGAAATGAATTAATAAAAAATTAATTTTTCATTTAAACATTCTTTAATTTAAATTATTAACTATCTAAAAGGGACTCTGAAATGGGAGAATTATATTAATAACATCCTATCCATGCACCTATGTGAAAAGTATTCTATATTTATGCCGGAATAAGAAAATTCAAATAAAATTTTGAAAATCCTAAGCTGCTTACTCTACGCCCACGTAAATGTTCATACAGACTTTAAATGTAGCTGCTACACTCTGCAATCTGCTGTAGGAACTGCCTGGTTGGCGTGAACGCGATGACTGGTGGCGGTGTTCTGCATTATGTTAAATCTCGAAGACGATGTCGATTTCTAAAAAATAAACAAAAAAATATTGAAAAGTGAAGGGAAGTGAACCTCTGACTCAAAGAACAATAATTAACACTTACACTAATTTTAATATTTTAATTTTACTTCTATCAAATAGCTAGGCTACCCCTTTTACTTAATGTTGCTTTTATAACCGTCTAAAAAAAGAGGAATATTGAATAAAAAATCACCACAACATTACGTGCACAGTGAGGGACAAAGTTGGAGTACAGCCTGATGACCCCAAGTTTAAAATAAATAAAATAAATTTATTAATGTCTCGCTTAGAAGCCTCAGTTTATAATATAGGAAGGGAGATCTTTATTAGATTTTATTCTACGCGTGAATCACAAAAGTTTTCAATAAAAATTGTTCATATTCAGAGAAAAAAAATCTCGACATCGAATTTTTGACATGAATCGAATACTTTTTCTCTATATATTTCATATATAGGGTAAGAGAAAGCAAAATGAAATCAATCAACGCATGGATAAGTAAATTTTAAAAAATTCAAATAAAATTACGATTAGAATTTCTTGCTGGATCATATACATATAGAAGGAGATGAGGAATAAAACCAGCATATAATGGACCCTCTCACATCAATATTTACTTTCTCTTACCTATATGTGTTAATATATATAGAGAGAAAGTATTGGATTCATGTCAAAAATTCGAAGTCGAGATTATGATGAATATCCACGTTTTGAAGTCTCCTGAATTTAAGAAAGTCGTTTTCATGGCATGTTCTGTCAGCCTGTGTATGTGTGTGTGTGTCTGTATGTGTTTAATTTAAAGCATGAAGGATTTGAGATAGAGGTTGAAATTTTATATTTAAGTTAGGCATCCCCCTGGAGCGCGAAAAAAAGCTTTTACTGGGTAAACAAAATCGGCCAGAGTACTCGTACTTTACTTATGCACTTTTTCAGTTTTTTTTTTTTTTGATTTTCTCAAAATTCGCTCCAACGATTTTCAAAAATCAGATATTTTTTATATGCTCTTTAAAATGTATATTCTCAATGAAATCTTCTGAAGACCACACTTTAATCTTATACTTCATAGGAAAGATAAGAGAAATGGTTGCAATGGTAACAAAATATAAATATTCTCCCATGTTTATAAATCTTACATCTTGAATTCAAATGTACTGTACTGTCGGAAACTAAATATCTCTACGCAAAAAACTGGCGTGACAAGCACAGAACACAACTTTCGATTACCAAGGTAAGAGAAAGTTGTGTATTGTGCGACCAGTCACACCAGATTTTTATTTTCCGTCTCCTTCTATATTCAAATAAAATTTTGAAAATCTGCTTACTCTACGCCAGAGGTTTCCAAACTTTATGTTACTATGCCTCCCTTAAAAATGGCGTGATCCTATATGACGGTAAGTAAATTTTTATTAAAATTAGGAAGTTTTCAGGGAGAATTCACCCTCCCTTCCCTTTATTATTCTAAAAGAGGTGGCGGTAAGCCAATTTGATCGAGATATATGCCAAAATAAGGAAAATTTTGAAGAAATACAAGGACCACATTAACCATTAAAAATATATATTTTTACTTACTTTTTTGGGTTTTTTCTTTCTCCATTGTAATTTAGATGACAAAAACCTTGCGTCTGACCTATTCTGATTGAGATAAGTAAAGAAATTTATTAAATGGAGTTGAAAATATAAAAAATAATTTTATCGAAAATTGTTTATTTTTTTTTTTTAATAAACAATGATAAAGGGGCTAACTTCAGATGATAATTGAAAAAAAAAAACAAAGAATAATTTTTTCGGTTAATCTTCAGAATAAAGTGGCAAGCCTTCGCACTGGCTGACTAGTTTACACTTTTGACCACTTTTGACATTAGCTCAACATTCATGAATCTTTCGTTTTTTTTTTCATTTAGGCATGCTATTTGTTTTGTCACTAAGGCCGAGAATTCCCTAGTTTTTTTAAATTTTCTTTAATCGAAGGAAACCGAACTGCAACCGAAGGACCGAAACAATTAGGTCGTGTCCCCTGAAGTTGTTTTGTCACTAGTGTCGACTTCGGTTCGGTTTCGGATCGGTTCGGCTCGTCTCAGTTCGGTTCGAAACCATCCAGTTAGAAGCGATTCGGTAGCTTTTAAAAATAAATTTTCGGGCCCGAAGGGTGACAAAACAAATAGCATGCCTAAATGAAAAAAAAAACGAAAGATTCATGAATGTTGAGCTAATGTCAAAAGTGGTCAAAAGTGTAAACTAGTCAGCCAGTGCGAAGGCTTGCCACTTTATTCTGAAGATTAACCGAAAAAATTATTCTTTGTTTTTTTTTTTCAATTATCATCTGAAGTTAGCCCCTTTATCATTGTTTATTAAAAAAAAAAAAATAAACAATTTTCGATAAAATTATTTTTTATATTTTCAACTCTATTTAATAAATTTCTTTACTTATCTCAATCAGAATAGGTCAGACGCAAGGTTTTTGTCATCTAAATTACAATGGAGAAGAAAAAACCCAAAAAGTAAGTAAAAATATATATTTTTAATGGTTAATGTGGTCCTTGTATTTCTTCAAAATTTTCCTTATTTTGGCATATATCTCGATCAAATTGGCTTACCGCCACCTCTTTTAGAATAATAAAGGGAAGGGAGGGTGAATTCTCCCTGAAAACTTCCTAATTTTAATAAAAATTTACTTACCGTCATATAGGATTTAGCCAAAAATATTATTAATACAAACTATTATATTTTTTATTATTATAATACTTTAGCAATCATTTAGAAAATTGCTTACTGTGGCTAATATTCGCGCCTCCCCTTAGACTAATCCGCGCCTCCCTAGGGATGCGCGCTTCAAAGATTGGAAAACGCTGCTCTAAGCCCATGTAAATGTTCATATCAGATTCAAATATTCAGCTTTTGCTTAATTTATTTAAAAAAAAAAATAACATGACTGCCCTGTGGAAGGGAGTCTCGAGCACCCGAAACGACGGAACACATTGAATTAAATGCCTATACTACTTCTCGATAATTAATATACAATGTATTTATGAAAAGTGTGTATTATTGGAATTTTCAAATAAATAAGCTAGGAATTATTCTTTAAGATAAAAATTTTAAAAAATCAAACCTTAAAAGAACAAAATTACTTTAATTTCCCCTTAAAATCTTGAGACGAATTGATAATTTCTCGATCAAAAGTAAAAATATTCTTAAATTATATTATAAATTATTAAAATATAATCCTATGATATAATTGGGAAGGGATTTACCTAAATCGGGCTCGTAGTTTGAGAGAAATTGACTTTTTTGTCGGGAGGCCAAGGGACGCCCAGCTGCACTCTTCAATGGCACTCACAACACTAAATGTATAAAGCCCATGAGAGAGAATCCAACGTGGGTTCGACCTCTCTCATCGGCCACCAACTCACTACTAAATGCTCTATAACCCCAAGACAGGTGGACTCTTGCCAGCTACGACAAGCTGTAACTTGTCCAAGATATCGATAAGTATCATTCAATCAAACACGAAAAAAAGGTATTAATTGGCAATTCCTATAATCTCACACGCATATGGGCTTTAGGACCATTATTGTTAAAGAAATTCCTATTAAATACATTTTTTCGTGGTAGAATGGATTATACTTATCCATATCTCTACCCTTCGATGGGCTATAGGATTATTTAGTCGCGTATTGTATGAAATATATATTGAATGGAGACAGCTATAAAAATTAGCATAATTTGAAATGCTGATAAAATAAAAAAACTATAAGAGAGGAATAATAAGTGATTAAATAAATGATTTTTTTAAAATATCTTTAGGAAATTTATAAAGCCCCCTCCCCCCCCCACCTTTTTTAGCGAGTATGATCAAATCATACTAATAAATGTGTAGGCCTATTCATCGCCATTATTTGCACAAAGGTCAGTACAAGAAAATTAAATGTATCGCCCTCGACTAACTTTAACCAACCCAGTTTATGAATCAACGACTGATGAAGGGACAGGACAATAAATTTGACCCGAAACGTCTCGGTATTCTGTGAGCATCTAGTTGCTTGAATTTTTATTGATGCATCTGCCTTCCAGTATATTATACATGAGCGGTTTCCAAACTGTGAAGCGCGCCTCCCTGGGGAGGCACGGACTATTCTAACAATTGTAAGAGGAGGCCCAAATATCAGCCACAGCGAGCAATTTTCCAAATGATTGCTTAAGTTTTATAAATTAAATAAAAAATAAAGAAAAAAATAAATAAATATTTTTATACAAGCACAGTACACAACTTTCTCGTAAGAGTTTTAATACTATTGCAATAGATGGTATAGCCCTTGTATCCGCCCTTGGGTCAGCGCCACAATTAAGTCCCCACCTGATAGTATATGATATAGAACATAGACGTAGCCAGGGGGGGGGATTTGGGGGTTCAACCCCCCCCCCCCATGGGACCCAAGCCATGACTAGATATTTAATACAAATTATATTTCACATAGGGTAAGAGAAAGTAAAATATAATAATTTACTCTAGCTAAAAAAACAAACCAAAATGATTTATAAATACCCTAAAATAATCTTAAATTTTTGAAAAAACTTTCTTGATCCCCCCATTAAAAATTTCTGGCTACGCCAATGATATAGAATATGGAAAATGGTGAAATAATTTTAAATTTGAAAAAGTAAAATGAAATCATCTGTACCAGATTTTACGTTTTACCTTTTCGGTCATTAAAATTATTTCACTTTACACCATATACTATACCATATACTTAAGGCTAAAGCTATCAAGTGGGGAATTAATTGTGGCGCTCACTGTACATATATCAATATATAGGTAGGTCAAAAGGGAAGAAAACTCTTTCAAAATACTTATTTTTTATTGAATAACTTTTGGTCATCATTCCAAATGTGAATGCAGTGTGTAAGCTAATTTATTCTAAAAAAAAATTTTATTCGAAAATAAATTCCATTTAGGTCTATTAACAAAACTTTTCTCACTTAAAATAAAAGGTCAACAAGAAATTCAATTAAAATATTTGTTAATAATAACTCAATTTGTTCTTATTGCCTCGAAACAGTTACTTTACGAACATACTCCAAGATTAAATAATTTATTTTGTAAAACGGCAAAAAAATTTTATATTCCGATTTGTTTTCTAGATAAAAATAAATCAAGAATTTTGTATTTTGCCTGTTATTTATATTGATTAAGAATGCAACATGTTGTTATTTATCTCACTCCCGTTCTTGTGATAATAATCGCACAATTATTTATTTATTGTAATAATACAATTTATCTTTGGTTCGCATTTAGAAAATAGGCTATTTATAACCTTCAATAGACTAAACCACACATGTTCTCTCATTTTGTCTATAGGCCTCCTCCTATTTTAACAATAGTTGCCTGATTACCACTTTCCATATTGATATTTGATCATAAATTTTGTTTAATATATCAAATTTTAGAAGACATTAATTATTATTCATTTATGAAACCCACATATTAAAAAAAAATTCCTAAAGAAAGCAAATAACCTTAAATATTAAGTTTATACAAATTTTGTTTCTGAATTTATTAGTATAATAATAATTTGCTCAAACTTGACCACGCAATTCATAGAGCCACGAATGCTTCCACATCAGTAAAGTGTACTTCAAACAATTTTCACGAAAAATTTCACTGATACACTTTTTGAACAGCATCAAAAAAATAGTTGATATATGAATTTTAATCAAAACGTTGCAGTGAATTTTGAGAAAATCGCAAAAACTCAAAAAGTACATCAGTAAAGTACTAGTACTTTTTAGCCGATTTTGCTTAAAAGCTTATTTTCACCACTTAGGGTGGTGCCTAACTTAAATATAAAATTTCAACCTTGTAGCTCATTTCCTTCATGGCTAAAAAAAACACACACACACAGACCAATTTGCGGGACCCACTTTTTTGAACTCAGGGGACCTCAAAACATGAATATCAATCAAAATTTCGACATCGAATTTTTGACATAATTGCAATACTTTCTATATACTGTATATTTAATATATAGGGTAAGAGAAAGTAAAAATGAATCTTAATAAAATTAAAACGCCGCGCCTGGTGTGTAGGCATCGCTCACATCTTCCACTTTATCATTCTGTCTTCTTCTTAAAAAATAATTATATTTCAACAAGAAAATTGATTATATTAAATAAAGATGGAGTGATTATTATATTTTTTTCTCCCCGAATTCTAAATTTCATCTTTTTATTTTACTTTACGATTTTCCTTAAAGAAAATTGAACAAAAAAAAAAGAAGTCTATTTGCCGGATAGAGTGGGCCGAAGAAAATGTAGATTTGATGAGTAATGTATTATTAGATCATCTATGAAGTTTTATTTCCAAGAAACGCTTGTTTCACTTCTATGCATGAATGCTGATTTTATGAATAACAACTATTTAGCCAATTAGATTAATACGTGTATTAATGAGGGAGAGTTCAAAAAAAAAAAAAAAAATTCCCTACAAGGAGTAAAAATTCTTTCAGAATGACAATGAAATGTCTACGTCAGTGGTTTCCAAACTTTATGTTACCAGGCCTCCCTTAAAAATATTTAATCTTATGACGTCTCCCCCCCCCTCCCATTTTATAAAATAATACAAAAACAAAAATTTTTAATGCTAAAAAATATAAATGTATGTAAAAATGTTTTTTTTTTTTTATTTATTTTTATTTATATTAAAACTAGCAATCATTTGCAAAATTGGTCCTGGAGGCCAATATTCGCGCCTCCACTTAGACTAGTCCGCGCCTCCCTAGGGGGGCGCGCCTCACAGTTTGGAAAACGGTGGTATTTTATGGCTGGTGAAATTTGTATCAGGAATGAAAGTTAGTAGAAAATGCAACCAGAATTTTTTCTTTACAAATATATTTTAACAGCTTACGTTTCGGCCTTGGTCAAAGCCATCCCCGGATGACCACTAACAGCTCCGAGGATGACTTTGACCAAAGCCGAAATGTCAGCTGTTAAAATATATTTTTAAAGAAAAAATTCTGGCTTCGTTTTTTCTAACTTTCATTCCTGAAAATATTTTTCTCAAATCTTATTTTCACGCCCTAGGGGGTGCCTAACTTAAATATAAAATTTCAACCTCCTAGCTAAATTCCTTCATGCTTTAAATTGAACCCAAACAGACACACAGACAGAACATGTCGCGAAAACCATTTTTTTTTTTTTTTTTTTTTTGATTCAGGGGACCTCAAAACGTGTATATCCATCAAAGTCTCGACATCGAATTTTTGACATGAATCCAATACTTTCTCTCTATATATATGTATATTAACTTATATATATAGGTAAGAGAGAGTAAAAATTCAAATCCGAATTGGGATTAATTCTATAAACAAAAAGATGAGGTAACTCACCCCAGTAAAATTCTAAAGTGGACTAATCATATCTTTCTTTTCTATCTAATGAAAAAAATTCTAAACAAAATTCTGCAAGGGATTCGATGGGTTCCTAAGTTATCCAGTGTTATTATTATCTGTTTATGAGAGTTTCGAAATCTTTAAAAATTAATTCCGCCCCAGTAATAAGAAATTTTAGAATGACATTAAAATGTTTCTAACCGATCTATCCTATTTGCAGTGGCGTACCGAGGGGGGGGGGGGCGGTCCGCCCCAGGCCCCGAGCCGGTATAGGCCCCCATATATTTATAAAAAAAAATTTTATGAAAATTTCACTTTGAGAGGCCCCGGGGCCCTCAGGGCTCAAGCAAAAACAAAATTTAATGAAAATTTCTCTTTGAGAGGACTCGGGGCCCTCAGGGCTCAAGTAAAAACGGAAAAATGTAGATTTAAAAAAAAGCAAAATTTAATGAAAATTTCTCTTTGAGCGGCCCCGGGGCCCTCAGGGCTCAAGTAAAAACGGAAAAATTTAGATAAAAAAAAACAAAATTTAATGGAAATTTCTCTTTGAGAGGCCCCGGGCCCTTGGCGTTCAGGATTATACAGTATTTTAAAAATATTTTTGTGTATGGAGGAGAGGGATATTTAAAGATGAGCACCCCCCAAAAAAAAAAAATTAAATATAAGGGCCCCTCTTCTAGTGCCGCCCCAGGCCCTTAACTGCCTCGGTACGCCTCTGCCTATTTGCTAAATATTGAATATAAATTTCAACTCAAACGGAATGCACTTATTTTTTAGTAAAAGTATTAAAAAACATTAATATCTTTGTGCATTATAGAGGATGGGGCATTAACCCCTCTTGTTAATGCCTTCATACCCCCCTTCCCTTTAAGGAAGTGCGAGCCTTCACTGCGAAATTACTCTCAAAATAATTTGAATACATTTCTAAATTATTATTTTAATTTTTATTTTATTTTGAAATTATTTTGTTTTAATTTTCAACCCTTAATCCACCCCTGTGTAAAAGTATATTAAGGAAATTTGATTAAAAAAAAGAAAAGATAAAAAATGCCTTCAGACTTGGTGTAGTTATAACAAAAAAATAAAAAACTAATTTTTTTTTCAATGTCACCTACACTCCCCCTCCCCCTTTCAACAGATTATATTCTCCCTCTACCCTTAGTGAAATACAAAATATTTAATTCCATATTCAAAAGAATCGTTTTTCGCAGTCAAATTATTTGTTTCTATCATTTTTTTTTCAACGATAAAATGCATAATAATTACCTTTAATAAGACACTCAAGAGGGTGTGCTGGTTGACTGTGAGGTCAGGGTGGGTTATACACTATATTAATTATTCACTTTGATTCACACACAACTAAATAAGAGAGCAAGCAGCTCGCGCGCCTGCCACTCGGCAACGCGCTCGACTGAACGAGAATCTTGTCTCTTCTCTCTTTGTATAGGAATAAAAAAAAATGAACATAGCAATTCCCTTTTTATTAAAAGTAAAAAAATACCTTTTGCTCTAATCTAACTATATTTAGAGCTGGAAAAAAATGTCAACAAGTGATTTGGAATATTCCACTGATAGAAACAAATAATTTGAAATAATCAACCCTTCATCCCCCCTAATCAAAATAATAATCAACGCTATTTTTTGAATGTTTTCTATTTATTTGGCTTAGATTTAGAAAAATAAATTTAAAAAACATTTTTTTCAATTTTTCAACCCCTTATCCAATCTTAATAAATAAAATAATTAACAATGCTATCGCCTTCGGCGAGCTTCGCGTCTAGTCAGAAAAAAAATTAAAACCCTGAAAAACTTCCCTGAATCCGCCTTTGGGTTTTACACATAGTATAATTTTCTAGAATGAGTCTTACTTTAGGCCAGTGGTTTCCAAACTTTATGTTACACGCCTCCCTTAAAAAAATTTAATCGTATGACCCCCCTCCCCACACACACACACACACACACATTTAATAAAATAATACAAAAACGAAAATTTTTAATACTAAAAAATATAAATTTATATAAAAATATTTTTTCTATTTATTCATATTTATTATTTTAATTAAAAACTTCGTCCCAGAATCTTCTAAATTATTTTATTATTTTATTTATAAAACTAGAAATCATTTGGAAAATTGATCTTGGTGGCCAATCTTCGAGCCTCCCCTTAGTCTAGACCGTGCATCCCTAGGGAGACGCGCCTCACAGCTTGGAAAATGCTGGTCTACAAATTGTATTAATACAAAACATTTTATTCGTAATACAAGCGAAAATATCTGGTGTGACTGATCACAACTTTCTCTTACCTTTGGTAATTGAAAGGGTTGTATGCATGTAACACCAGATTTTTGTGTCGTAGCAAAATGTGAGATTTATAATCATTAATAAAAAAGTATTTGCCCTCGGGGCTTGGTGTAGAGGTTAGCGTGATAACCTCGTATACCAAACATCGCGGGTTGGAACCCAGGTAGTCCAATGATTTTATTTAAGCCATTTGGATACCAGATGGCTTAAATAGAAATGCCTGAACTCCTAATATATATATTACTTACAACGGTTATCGTCTAAAGTCTTAAATGGCCTGAGTTGCCGAAAAGACTGTGTGAATGTGTGTGTGAGTGTGAGTGTGAATGAGAAAAAAGTGTGAATGTTTTTGAAAAAAAAAAAAAAAATCTGGTGTGACTGGCGCACAGCACACAACTTTCTCTTACCTTCGGTAATCGAAAGTTGTGTACTGTGCTTGTCACACCAGATTTTTTGTGTCGACATATATTTAGTTCCCGACAGTACGGAACATTTGAATTCAGATGTAAAATTTATAAGTATGGGAAAATATTTATATTTTGTTACCATGGCAACCATTTCTCCTATCTTCCCTATGAAATACAAGAGTAAAGTGGTCTTCAGAAGATTTCAATCGCAAAATGAGAATATACATTTTAAAGAACATCTAAAAAATAATTGATTTTTGAATTTTAAAAAAAATCGTTGGAGCAAATTTTGAGAAAATCGAAAAAAACTGAAAAAGTATATCAGTAAAGTACTAGTACTCTTTGGCCGATTTTGATTAAAAGCTTATTTTTCCGGTCCCGGGAGGTGTTTAACTTAAATATAAAATTTCAACCTCGTAGCTCAATTCCTTCATCCTTAAAATTGAACACACACCCACACACCCACCCACAGACAGACCATGTCGCGAAAACCACTTTTTTGGATTCAGGGGACCTCAAAACGTGAAGATCCATCAAAATCTCGACATCGAATTTTTGACATGAATCCAATACTTTCTCTCTATATATATATTACATATATACATAGGTAAGAGAAAGTAAAAGAAAGAAAAGTATTTATATTTTGTTACCATGGCAACCATTTCCCCTATGTTTCCTATGAAGTACAAGCACAAGTGTCTGAGTAAAGTGTGCTTCAAAAGATTTCAAAGGCAAAATGAAAATATACATTTTAAAGAGCATCTAACAAATATGAATTTTATTCTCAATTATAAACTCAATTAAAAAAATTCAAAAGACACATCAGTAAAGTACTAGTACACTTTGGCCGATTTTGTTACCAAATTTTAACCTCCTAGTTCTTTTTCATTTTTTCATATTTTGTTCACAGACACACAGATGGACAGACCATTTTGCGGGACCTCAAAACGTGAATTTCCATCAAAATCTCGACATATAAACCAATACTTTCTGTCTATATACTGTATATATTAGCATATATATAAGTAAGAGAAATTAAAAATAGGCGGAAAAAATAAAACTGAATATATATGGATTTTAAAAGTGTGTTCTATGCACAAACCAGTAATTAAAATTTTAACACCATCTTTTACGTTCAAATTTTAAATTCTGTTAAAAATTATAAAAAAACATTTTATATTCTTGAAAATGTATTTATTTGGGAGGGGGATTACCTCTAGGATCATTCATCCACCCTCCCCCTCCCCCGTCGAAAGTTTTCTTGCTACGTTCCTGGAGCAGACTAGCCTCTAGCGTAGCAATTAAGCCTAACAAATTCTCAACAAATTATCGCCATTTAATAAATAAAATTCGGAATTTTTTAATTATTATTTGAAATTCCTATCGGGATCCCCGTTTATTTACCCGAGGTACATAAGCGCTCGAAGGCACACCCCTCAAACTCAACCGGCCTCTGGCCGTAGCCATCTACCGGCACCCTGTGAAGTTACATTATCTCCTATCTCTAACTCCTCCTGCTTTCGTCTCTGACTAGAGAACTAATCGTTATTTCAGGTACCACCCAGCTCCTTTTATCCAACCTCTTCTATGCTAGGGAGGATGTCCTAGTTTGAGAAGGGACTCCCTCAGCACTGGCTTGTAGCCTACTCCTTTCGAAGAATGCATCACTGAGAGGGAACCTTCTTTACGTCCCTTCCACAGGACGGAATGTCACAGCAACTCCCTCTCCTCGTCGAGTTGTAGAGCCAGGGGGCTTTTGTGAGGAGATCCTATATTCCATTCCAGGGCTTGATTGAGGATTTGTGTACATTAAATAAATATTTTTATTTAATGAAAAAAATCCCTAGGATTTGAACAGGGATCTTTGTAGAAAGCTGACACCCTAGCCCGCTACACCAGCAAGGCCCCCAAAATGTTTTAATGGAAAGAAATGAATTCTAAGTTAATTTATCTCAGAATTAATTAACAACATATGTATCCACCTACACATAAAAAATAACTATATTAAAAATATTTTTATAGATATCAATTTAATCGGATTATGCAATTTTCTTTTTATTCATTCATTCAATTTATTCATTAATGAACGATTTGGAAATGATGAAAAGGAGGAGGCTGAGGGTTCTAAAAGGAAAAATGATAATAAAATTAATTGACTTCTTTCTCATGCGAATCAATTGACAAAAAAAATATGGGGATTGACTTCCCCGAGACTTTCTCGTATATTCTTTTGGAATTACGTCTGGATGTGT
This sequence comes from Euborellia annulipes, assembly GCA_023213315.1. Classification (NCBI taxonomy): domain Eukaryota; kingdom Metazoa; phylum Arthropoda; class Insecta; order Dermaptera; family Anisolabididae; genus Euborellia; species Euborellia annulipes. The sequence goes on from JAKCPI010007710.1 coordinate 22,505, forward strand.
GTGTAAACACGATTGCTTAAAAACCAAAGCAGCTAGATCTATAAAATTTGGTATATGCTCCTTACACTAAAATTGTAGATTTCTATCAACTTTTGGAGTAAATACGTCACTTGGAAGTAGTACTTTACTTAAAAAGTTTTTTCCAAAATTTGGAAATTTTCAATTTTTTTGTTATATTATGATAAAATACTCTATTTTAAAAAGTTTTTATTCTTTGACATTTTTTCGAAAACTGAATAGTTTTTGAAATAATCAAAGAAGAAATAGAAAATATTCGTTAATTTTGATAAAAAATCAAAACAAAATCATACAGGTGTCATTAAAAAAAGGGCAAATATAAACAAATTCATTTGTTGCACAAATTCATTTGTTTATATTTGCCCTTTTTTTAATGACACCTGTATGATTTTGTTTTGATTTTTTATCAAAATTAACGAATATTTTCTATTTCTTCTTTGATTATTTCAAAAACTATTCAGTTTTCGAAAAAATGTCAAAGAATAAAAACTTTTTAAAATAGAGTATTTTATCATAATATAACAAAAAAAATTGAAAATTTCCAAATTTTGGAAAAAACTTTTTAAGTAAAGTACTACTTCCAAGTGACGTATTTACTCCAAAAGTTGATAGAAATCTACAATTTTAGTGTAAGGAGCATATACCAAATTTTATAGATCTAGCTGCTTTGGTTTTTAAGCAATCGTGTTTACACACACACACACACACACACACACACACACAGACATAATGCCAAAAATGGTTTTTTTGGACTCAGGGAGGTCTAAAACGTGGAGAAACATCAAAATCTCGAAGTCGAATTTTTTTACGATTACATAACTTTCTCTATACGAGAAAGTAAAAAGCATGAACTCCAAACGGAGATCAATTTTCTTAATAAATATTGATGATTGATAAATAAATAAATATTTGTTCAAGTCTTTGTTAAATCAGTGACAATAAAGAAGAAATTATAGTTGGTGGTAATTAAATAGCTCTTGGGAAAAATGTAACCTTGCAAATTCTTCATATAATGTCATGTTAAAAAAAAAACTTTTACATTCCAAAGACGAGAAGAAATATTTGAAAAATTAAAAATTAAGTGTTTAAAAGGTGAGTGACTTTTTTTTAATGGAAAAGACGTAAAAAATGTTGAGGATGCTGCTCTAGATGTTAACTTTATGGTTTTAAAAAAATAACAATCTTTCTTTCTCTCTCTGTCTCTCACTCACATGTCTTTTTCGCTTAACATTGATTTATTTATTTAATTAAAAAGTATCATTTCTATAATCATAATATCTATGACCTTTCGTTTCATAAATTAAATTTTATAAGGTAATTATTTATTTTTAATAACGGTATATAGCCTATTTTATACTAGAAGAGAGAGGAAATAAAAAATTTCGTTTTAATGTCAAAGAAAGTGGAGTAGAAGGGGTCTCTGCTTGAACACTTTAAGGGGGTACAGGAGGTAGATGTTACTGATGTTTTTCCCGATAAGAGGGAGTTGCATGTCTTAAAAAGTAAGCCAAAAAAATACCTAATAAGAAAATTTGCCAAGAGATGTCAGAATGGTAGCTAATAATTTAATGCATTGGTTGATTTTCTTGATCTTTTAAGAATGAATTCTTTATAAAGGTGTTATTATATATTATGTATCTTTTACAAAAGCATATAAGGGGATTTTAGGCCAGATATAAGCTGATAGAGGATCGTCTGTTAGACTAGCCTGACATCTTTTGCAGGAGTGCTGAACTATTTGATACATAATTTTTAAATATATCTACTAATGTTATTTTAAAATTTTCTCAATTAATATGTGATTAAAAATAACAATAGCCCCTGGGCTTGACGTAGTTGGTAGCGGTAGCCATTTGGATACCAAATGGCTTAAATAAGAATGCCTGGACCCCAATAAATATATAGCTGAATGTTGATATTCAAATATGTAGAAAGAATCAACTAGCAAATGAGCTGCTTTGCTCATTCTTTCTACATAGGTGAATTTATTATTAATATCGGTGATTAGCGAAGACGTTCCACACGCTTGTTTCTAGGGATCACCAACCATAGATTCTGCCAATATCTGACATACCATGGTATCACGTTGCTTAACAGCAATAATCATTTTGACTGTTTTGTTTACTTTTGCTAACAAGAGAAAATGTGAGGATTAATAAATCGATTATGTAATCATTTTTGAGGATACGCTTTTTAAACAGTCAGTTTGTGATTATTAATAAAATTCTTAAAAAATACTAGTATAATTTTGGCTTAAATAATCAACGGGGAGGAGGAGGATTTTTGAGAATTTGGTTATTACGACCGACGAGCAGACAAAAGGAGGATGGATCCTCTTACAACCTCCAATTATTCAAAAAAGAGGAAAGGTAGGACTTTTGGTCCCCAAAATTTGTTTACGTAATATAAGAATGATCGGTCAAGTAAAAATGTACCTTATGAAAAAAAAAAAACAAGCAAATAATTTAAAGATTAGTGTTATTATTGTTGAGGTAAATGAGCCTTTTCGCATCTCTTTGATTTATTCACTTCTAAAGTTCACTTTACACTTTGTTATTTTTTGATGGGAGCCAATCAACTATGCGGAGGACTTTTTGCAAAATATAATAATTTTGATATCTAGATAATAAAAAATTCTTATTGATAGGTAACACTCCTTTGATGACTATTTTTTTAATGAATGGAATCGAAAATTGTTGCTGTTCCATCTTTTTTCTAGTTGACTGAATCGTTAATGCCGTCACCATGACGAGATTTTATTTAAGGAGACACCCAATCTCTTTTATGTACCAGTTTTTCACCCATCCAAACTTGTTAAGATCAACTTAGGAATCAACTCAAACAAGACTGAAATTTATTTTTTTATCTTTATATCACTACTTTTTAATGTTTTCATTTGTTGTTGAATTTTTTTTTTTGATGCTGCATATTTCTTTTTATCGCGCTTTTTATCGTGCATAATAATATAATAATTTTTCTACCGAAGAAGAGTTAAAATTTATTTTTATCACCGTTTTTTTTTTAATTTTATTTCTATCAGGTTTATTTTTATTAAGATCGATACATTATTTATAATAGAAATAAAATTTTTTTTTAATAAATTCGTTTTAAGACTTTAAATGTCGTGTAAATTTAATTTTTCTCACATTGACTAGTTGACATTTATTTTAGAAAAATTTATTTATTAAGAGATCCGCAAAAATCACTACTTTTTAATGTTTTATTAATTTATTTAACATATTTATTTGAAATTGTCTAATCAAATTAAAATATAGCTTATATAGTTAGCTATAATAAACCCGGACCCCAGGCAGTTCGATGATTTTATTTAAGGCATTTGGATACCAAATGACTTAAATAAAAATGCATGGACCCCCAATTGATATATTAAACATACTGAGTCTTAAATGGCCTCAGTTGCCGAAAAGACTGTGTGAATGTGAGTGTGAATGAGAAAAAAGTGTGAATGTTTAAAAAAAAAAAAAAAACCCTCCCTGAAAATCTTTCTTGCTACCGCCCTGAATAATACAATAAATTTAATAGAAATATTTGCAATCTTTTTAAACTCACCGTTTCAAAGTCGATCCCAAGTACAAGTTGTCCAGGAAAACACATATAAGGGTAAATATATAATAGAACCGTACACAAATCTGAAATGAAAAAAAAAAACTCATTAATGTAAGGAAAAACACGATAACTATTTATTGTATTTTGAGAGTTGGTCAGTCCAGCTAATTTTATTTCATAAAAATAAATATTGTTATCAAACACTCTAGTTGGGGGAAAAAACTGCCGGAACCCATCGATACTGAATTATTTTCAAATATTTATAATAGTGTAAACTCTAAATGGAAAGAGTAAAAATAAAAAAAGCCTCAAGAAGCTTTTTTTTTATTTATTTAAACATTTTACCAGCAGTCATAAGCCATAAAGAAGCTTTATTTACTTTTGAATAGATTGTTTATAATTAATATATTAAGATGAACGTAAAAGAAAATTGTTAATAAAGTTTATTACGCATAGATACCTGGCCAAAACTCTAGTGTACAAAAATATTCAATTTAACCTAACCCTGAGTTCTGCTAGTAATTGCAGTTTGAATGGATAGAACTAAATTCAGATCAATATATTAAATAAAAAATAATCTTTTATATTATCATTGGATGCATGAAAAATAATTTTTCTGAAAGTTAGCTAAAAAGACTGAGATTAATAGGTCTTTAGCAATTCCTTTTATTATTATAATTTATATTGCGAATATAATATGAATACAATAAATAATATCAAAAATTATAATTAAAATTCCTTACGAAACCCAAATAAATAAATAGATATATCTGATATATAATTTTATATGTTTAATAGTTTATTTCATCCAAGAAGCATATAAAACTAATGATGGGATTTAACATATTTACCTTGAAAGAATTATAAAAGAAGTTATTTCAGATGATTCTTGATTATATCAGGAACGAATTTATTAATAAACCACTCATAATTAAACAGTTGAAATAATTAATTAATTTTATAGTAAATGATGATTAACACTCATTGACATTTAATAGCTGAGTTGACAATAAAAAATGAATAGTTCATAGGAAGTGAGGGCGCTGCGATCGGTCACTGCCAACAACCAACAATGACCACGCAATTCAAATGAAAGACTCGGCCCTATTGCATAAAGCTGACATTGTCAGGTGACAGGCAATTTACAACTATTTGACAATTTGTCGAGTCATTGTTGTAGTTCATGTTATTATGTTATTATCTAGATGGCTCAGACTATATATGTACATTGTTCTTTTTTCCTATTGTTGTGTTTTTGCTAACGATTAAAATATTTATCGAAAATCCTCTCTGAATTATTTCCTAATATTAAGAACCCAAATAAGCGATATAACAACTGGCGACGAGGATTGTGGAAAATAAAACAATTTAAAACATTGTAAATTTTCGAAATTATTTATAAAATAAAATGGGAGAAAAAACATTTACTCTGGAAGAAATTCAAAAATTATTAAATCAAGTTTATGAATTGGGAGTGAACGTTAACCAAGGAAATAATTCAGAGAGGATTTTCGATAAATATTTTAATCGTTAGCAAAAACACAACAATAGGAAAAAAGAACAAGACAATATAAGTCTGAGCCATCTAGATAATAACATAATAACATGAACTATACAACATCTTCCCTCGCAAAATTTATTATCTAGGTGGATCATAAGATTTTAATTTCGAGTCAATGGAGAGTCTCTGAGGTCTCACTGGAATCCGGGACGACCTCCGAGGCATTATAGTTGATTGTTGTGATGCGATGTCATCGGGACCTTCTGCTGGTGGTGGGGATTTGCTCCACTGGCAGGATCCCTTCCACAGTAGACGAATCGGATTCATTTTGGATGACAGCATTTTCGAAAAGGGATCCGCGAAAATTGAAAAGATTTAGAAAGCCCCCTAGCATGTTTCAACCTTAGATCATTCCTAGGATTAATTAACTTTTACGGGAAATTTTCAAATGAACTCGGGAAAATGCGAAAACCTTTAGATGAATTACTAAAGAAAAATATTAAAGGCATGGTCTCCCGAATGCAATAATGCGTTTTTAAGAATAAAAGAAATTTTAACATCCGACATTATTAACACATTATGATCCGAATTTGGACATTATTGTTGCTGCTGATGCTTCGCAGAATGGAGTTGGCGGGTAATTTTACATAGATTTCCGGATGGTTCGGAAAAAGCCATAGCCATGCTTCCTATTCATTAACGCCACCGAGAGAAAATATAGCCAAATCGAGAAAGAGGGATTAGCGTTAGTATATGCGTTAAAGAAATTTCACAAATATGAATATGGAAGACATTTTACGTTACTTACGGATCATAAACCGCGTTATCTATATTCGGTTCGAAAAAAGGAATACCGTTATACACAAAGTAGATTACAACGGGGGCTACAATAATGCTAAATTATGATTTTACTATTGAATATAGAAAAACTTTAGAATTGGCCACCCCCCGTCAAGACAATTGCAAGACAGAAACCACAGAAGAAGATGTTGTAATAGCTCTATAAAAATTGAAAAAGATATATTTTGTACTGTTTCAGAGGGAATACAAGCCCCAGTCACCGCTGAAATGATTAAAGATTATACAAGGAAGGATAAGTTTAAGAAAAGTTTATAATTGTATTAATAAGGGTTGGCCAGAGAAGGTAACTGATAAAAATTTATTGGCATTTAAAAATCGAGAAACATCTCTGTCTTTCTTAATGGTTGTATTTTGTTTAATGAAAGAGTAGTATACCTTATTTGTTACAGAAAAGAATTTTAAAACAATTTCATAAAGGACATCCAGGAATTGTCCAATGAAAGCACTAGCACGAAGTTATATCTATTGGCCAGGTTTGGACGCAGATATTGAAGAACTTGTGAAGAATTGTAGTAAAGTGCAAGGTAGCAAAGGCTCCAAGAAAATCCGATCCGTCCTGGCAAACGCCTGAGAAACCATGGTCACGAATTCATGTTGACTTGCTGGGCCAATAGACGGTCTAAGTTATTTATTAGTTGTGGATGCATACTCAAAATGGCCAGAAGTATTCATAATGAAGAAGACGTCATCCGCCGCAACTATCAATAAATTACGAACTTTATTTACTAGATTTGGAATGCCAGAAATTTTAGTTTCAGATAACGGAACGCAATTTTCTTCAGCAGAATTCCAAGAGTTTTGCCAAATAAATGGAATTGAACATACCGATCCCCCCATATCATCCACAATCGAACGGTCAAATAGAACGTTTCGTGGACACTTCAAAAGGTCCATTAAAAAATTGAAAGGTGAAGGATCCTTCAAGAAATAATTGACATTTTTTTATTAACATATAGAAATACTCCAAATTCAAATATAAAAATCAATAATTTAAATAAAAATGTATCCCCGCTGAGGCTCTCTTAGGAAGACCCTTACGCGTCATTCGACTTATTAAAACCTGAAAAGGAAGAAAACGAGCAGAACATAATCCCAACCAAGAAGAAGGAAAATTCAGGTTATTTCGAAAAGGAGATTTTGTTTACGCTCGCGATTTCAGAAACAAAACGAAATGGAGGTCGGGGCGAATCATAAAGAAAATAGGTAATGTAATTTATGACGTCGATGTCGGGAAAGAGATATGGCGACGACATGTCAACCACCTTCGAAACCGACATACGAAAAATAAAGAAAATGCAAATGAGTTATTCAGTAATTTTTATTTAATCCCACTAAGTAGAGATCGAGGAGAGGACACCGAAAATGCTGTCATCCAAAATGAATCCGATTCGTCTACTGTGGAAGGTGATCCTGCCAGTGGAGCAAATCGCCACCACCAGCAGAAGGTCCCGATGACATCGCATCACAACAATCAACTATAATGCCTCGGAGGTCGTCCCGGATTCCAGTGAGACCTCAGAGACTCTCCATTGACTCGAAATTAAAATCTTATGATCCACCTAGATAATAAATTTTGCGAGGGAAGATGTTGTATAGTTCATGTTATTATGTTATTATCTAGATGGCTCAGACTATATATGTACATTGTTCTTTTTCCTATTGTTGTTTTTTGCTAACGATTAAAATATTTATCGAAAATCCTCTCTGAATTATTTCCTAATATTAAGAACCCAAATAAGCGATATAACATACATGTTTCATAAAAATCAACTCTTTAGATAATTGTGAAAAAACAATGCCATTTTTGTTAAACTTTCATGATAATTTGTCATTTTTTACTTTCTCTTACCTCTATATATATGTTAATATATATAGAGAGAAAGTATTGGATTCATGTCAAAAATTCGATGTCGAGATATTGATGGATATACACGTTTTGAGGTCCCCTGAATAAAAAAAAGTGGTTTTCGCGACATGGTCTGTATGTGTGTGTCTGCCTGTGAACAAAATATCTCAAGAACGAAAAGAGCTAGAAGAATGAAATTTTATATTTACGTAAGGACGTCACATGAAGTTATTGAATTAAATCGGCCAAAGAGTACTAGGACTTTCAGTTTTTTTCGATTTTCTCAAAATTCGTTCCAACGATTCTGTTTAAAATTCAAAAATAAATTATTTTTTACATTTCTATACCAAGGGTCGCGGGTTTGGATCCCAGGCAGTTGGATGATTTTATTTTAAATAAAAATACCTCAATATCTCTAATAGATATTATCATAAATTATATTATATATCTTATATGGCCTAAGTTGCCGAAAAACTGGGTGTGTATGTGTGTGCGAGTGTGAATAGGAAAAAAGTGTGAGAGTTTCAATTTTTGACAATTGTCGCAATGCTAATTTTTATGAAAGAGGAGACTGGTGTGACTGGTCGCACTTTTTTCTGAAGTGACAACTTATTACGATGCAGATATAAGGGCCGAGAAGGGAAGCATGCACGAAAAAGTTTAATAAAAGCACATGAAAAATGGCTCGTTATCGGCTCGAATAACTCCTTTGTCTTAAGAGGTATAATTATTTTGAATATTTGATTAGAAAGCATGATTCTTCCGCTAAAAATTTCACCATTTTTTTTTTATTATTTCATTTTACCGGGCGAGAGGGCGCGGTGGGAAATTCTTATTTGAAAGTTATTATTGTAGATTCCGAACGGCTAATCAGATAAGACTGAATTTCATTTCAATTTGTGCAGTACGAAAAACTCTAATTGACTATATAAAAAAAAAAAAAAAAAAAAAAAAATGGACCTAGAATCAATGGGAACAATGTAAAAAAAAATATCGTTCGAAATCAGGCAATAGACCTTGTCACGATAAGAACACAGGCTGTGTAGACGACACAGCCAACATCGAATTTCCCATAACCCTGAGCAAATTTTGACTACCCTCCAATTTTCCTTAATTAATTGGGATCCAAATTTCCAAAAACTGACAATATTTTTTTATTTAAAAGATTTACTAATCGATGCGACTACAAATGAGCAGAGACTGAGACTAAGTCCTCATGTTAAATTAGTCCTCATGTTAAAGTAGTCGAAATAATAATATACTCTTCTTGTTACAATATTCAAAAAGCTATACTAAAATAGTATTTATTAATATTGTTTTGTTGTTATAAATATTTTTTAAATCATTGAAAACAAGATCCCCTTGAGGGAAAGGTCGAAGGCACCTCTCTTATTTATTAAATCTTTGATGCGTGGGCAAACGAGTACAAGTTGAAAAAAATTATCAAAACGCATTTCATGTAAATAAGGCAAAAATTTGGATCGTATTACGTTATATTCTATTTTATTGAATTTTTTTTTATTAAAATCAAATGTTTGTATGAGTTTTTTTTAAATAGTTATATGAGGAAAGGAAATATTGTGAGAATTCAAATCTGCCATCATGAAAAAGATCAAATCTAACTGGAAAGTTCAAAAAAGTATTCACTTCACAATTTTCTAAAAGGAAGAATTTTCTCCAAATGGCTTAAATAAAATCATCGGACTACCTGGGGTCCGAACCCGCGACCCTTTGTATACAAGGTAGGCGCGCTACCAACTACACCAAGCCCGAAGGCTAGATATTTCGTTATTTTCCATGTTTATAAATTTTACATCTTGAATTCTAATATATCGGCGGAAACTAAATATATGTCGACACAAAAAAATCTGGTGTAACAAGCACAAAACACAACTTTCTATTGTCAAAGGTAAGAGCTGCTGTGCGACCCTCCACACCAGATTTTTAAACAATAAATGGTGTGGAGTAAGTTTGCCAGATATGAAAAATAGTACCTACAGCTATTTTTTCACCCAGTTTATTTTTATTTTTTTTAATTTCTCGTGAGAAAAGCATCTGAGGTCATGAGTGAGATTCGAGTATATATGACCCTAAGAATAGTGACTAACATCTCAAATTCAAATCTAAAAGTGAGAGAACTTTTAAAATTCAAATAGCACAATGACTATAATGAGGGAAAAAAGAGAGAGAGCGAGTTGTAAAAGTATAAAATTCGTCCGTGTCTACGATGATGCTGAGTTGTTCTTTTCTTAATGAATCAGTGATAGTAAAGTAAAGGGTCGGACGGTTGTGAATGACTCCCAGCTTTCTGATTCATAATTCCAGCGAAGGACGAACGAAAGAACGTTGGTTCAATTCATCTGATCTCAGATGAAAGGAGGGGCACCTCACTCACTCTCTCTCTCTCTCTTTCTGTTAACAACTCGTTCTCAGAGACATTGCTTGACCTTGTCGTATTGTAAAATTTCTGTTAACAATTGCCACATAGATTTTATTAAAGTTCATGGCTTATAGAGAAATAAATTAGATATATGAAAAAGAAAGAAGGAAGAAAAAGTGTTAGGAAATCTTTTAAGATGATGACCATTGAACGAAATGTACCAAATATGGAAGTATATTGAAAAGTAAGAATAAATAAAATAAATTAAAACTCAGATCTAGGAAATATAATTTAGCTTAAAGGTGTTAGATAAATATCCTAATTATTATTATTTGAAATTCCTATCGGGATCCCCGTTTATTTACCCGAGGTGCTTTCGTGCACGGAGACACACACCTCAAACCCAACCAGCCTCTGGCCTACCCGCACCCCGTGAAGTTGCATTATTTCCTATCTCTAACTCCTCCTCCTGCGTTCAATTCTAGCTAGTGAACTAATCCTTATTTCTGGTTCCACCCGGTTCCTTATATTCAACCTCTTCTATGCTATGAAGGATGTCCTAGTTTGAGGAAGGACTGTCTCAGCACCGGCGTGTAGCCTGCTCCTTTCGAAGAATGCACCACTGAGAGGGAACCTTCTTTACGTCCCTTCCTCAGGACGGGATGTCACAGCAACAATTATCGGGTCATTTTCATTTAAGTTTTTATTTAAGATTAGGCAAAATTGCACACCCCTATACTCGAACCAGGACCTTATATAATTTATATATTCAAGTTTATACAAATTAAACACTAGGTTATTTGTAATTTGTATATATAATTTACAGTCTTACAGTCCAAAGATTAAATTTTATTTGGGAGAGTATTGTTTTCGGTTTCAATATTTCAATATTAACTTGATTGATTTTATGTTGGGGCTTCTCTGCACTGCGGCCTTATAGATCTATTGTGCTCCCCGTATCACTCTCCGGGTACAAGGCCCCAGGAGAGGATCAATCTAGGAATAGTTAATGCCCATCCCTCAGGCCCTAGTTGTTATATTCCCATTGCTCCAGTATAGACGATCGACTTAGTTGAATTTTTGCGGCAAACCGAACTCGAGTATCTCAAATTTCTAAGCTCCAGCTTATCCGAAAAGCCAGGTCGCTTCTAATATTAATCTAGACCTATATACTGAAACAATTGAAGATATTTCGTGGTTTATTTTTAAAAGAAAATTTTGTGATAAATCGCATCATTTATTTATTTTTATTGAAAATCAGGTTGAAACCCCGGTCTTTGTAATTTGAAATTCACATCTTGTCACACCCGGAATTAATTTCTTTTAATGAAATGTCATTATAATCGAATGAGATATTGAATTAGTACAATAATTCTCACAACAAAAGGCCCTCGAGATGAGAGGGCTGTAATGTGATATGTCAAATTATGGAAGAAGCGTTAATAGGGATTCCTCTAATTAACTTTCTCTTTGCCAATGCCGGTGTTGAGAGGGTTCTTAAAAGAGGAAAAAAATCTCCAAGTTTTTTTTTTTTTTTAGATTGAAAAATTTCATCAAAAATAATCAATAACGAATTTTAAAAATTTTTTTGGAGGAATCTCAATTCACACCCCGCCTGGTTATAGCTTTGTTTATTTAAATAATCAATTAAGGGATGATTCATTATAAACTTCCTTCTTAATTAAAAGATTTAACACATTTTTTAATCGATGCTATCAAGAGTTAGTTATGTTAGTGAACTAAAATGAGCCACTTAAGGAAAAAAACAAACAGGTCTCGCGTGCAAGGACTTTTATGGGCAAAAATCACTATACCTATATACTATATATAGAACTTTTCCTATTTTGAACGAAAAGCTGATTAATTAATGATTATAAAAATATTTTTTCTTTTGTTTACAAGTATAATCTCAGAAAAAAAAAGCATTTAAAAGAGAAAAAGGCGTTAGTACCTTTTTTATTTATTTATTTAAGGATTTTCGACAGCTGAGGCTAAATAGACCCCGTCTCTATTTATTTATTTAATTTATTTGATTGAAATATATTTATGTGGCTCGACATTCAAATATTCACGATAAAATAACATAGTTTTCTTCTTTCTAAAACTCCTTGATTGTAACGTCTTGGTGGTCGTTTTCTTTATTTTTATCTTAATTGAGCAAAGAAGGATAAAATAACGGGAAAAGTCATTTTTTTTTTTTTTAGTTAAGGAGATCATAATTATTTTATGATAATAGAATAGATAAAAAAATTCAATGACATTCTTTTGAAAGAGAATAAATTAAAGTTTATAATTAAGCAATGAAAAAAAAAAATATATTCCCTTTTTAGTATCAAAAACAATAGTATAATCATTTATCCTCTGATTTGAATAAATGCATAAGCAGCAGTCAATATATTAAGTCTAATTGCTAGTGCATAACGATATTTTTTTTTTAGCAATGATTGATCGTTTCGTTTAAATAATGAATAATTAGAGAAACGTCATTAATTATTGAATGGGAGATTATCAATCCTTTGATCTAACGATTGGAATATTAATTCTTGTTATAATATTTATTATACATTTTATATATAAACATTTGTAAATGACCTTAAAATTAATTCCTCGACATTTAAGTTATTAACATTTTCTTTTTCTTACATTTATATGATATATAAAATTATATTATTTTGTCATTATATAATCAGAGTCAAGTTGATCAGGTATAGTCAGGCAAGAAATGTAAATCAGGAAAAAAAATTAAATAATTGTAAAATTTGGCTGGCACGTGTTTTCTAACAAACATAGACTTGAATTCTCATTTTTTTTTTTTGCGAAATAAAAATGACTATAATCCTAAAATCCTGGGATAACAAACAGAAAAATTCACTATAGTAATGCTATATGCACTGGAGTAAAAGTGTAAATTTAATCCGGTTGCCTATCAACAGGGGAAATGAAAATAATTTCCTGTTTAAGAATTTATTTGCTAGCGGCCTGGCAAGAAAATAGGACAACAGCCAACAAGATCTTTGTTGTTAAACAACGTCAAGCAGTGATGAAAATCGGGATAGGTGACCACCGAGAAATAAAACTGTTGAACGCCCGCCGCAAACTATCGATAATTAATTATATCAAATATGTCTAATAGTGTAAGCTCTAAATAAATGAATTTCAAATAACGCTAAACGACTAAAAGTATTATTCAGATTATAAATTAAATAAATTTATTAAAAATCAAGAATGTAGAATATAGTTATATATAAGTTAATAATGAATGTTTTTTTCCATGAGCCGTTAAACACATAAAGAGTGCGTGTTTGTGAGTGTGAATGGGAAAAAAGTGTGAGTGTTAAAAAAAAAAGTACGTGGAGCAAAAGAGAATGGGAAGTAGAAGAGAAAAAATTTATGTCGAAGTAGTATACCTAGCAAAATTTGTCCCGATTATACAGGACATAAGCCTTATTCCAAATCGGACATATACCGAGGTATCACTCTATAAAAGTAATATCTCATTTGTTTAATCATGGATGGGCAAAATCCACTAAAAGAGATCCGTAAAAAGATCAGCAAAAATTGGACGATAAAGACAATTCGGAATCTAAATACAAATTCTTTCCTGGTGGATTTCAATTCAAATCCAAAATCCTAGATTGGACGGGATTTAATGATTTAAATTCAAAATTATCCGCTTACATTCATTATTGATTATTTAAGAAGATTGTACTTTTTACTTTCTCTTACCTCTATATACTGTATGTTAATATTTAGAGAGATAAAGTAGGCCTATTGGTTTCATGTCAAAAATTCGAAGTTGAGATTTTGATGGATATACACGTTTTGAGGTCCCCTGAATCCATAAAAGTGTTTTTGGCGACATGGTCTGTCTGTGTGTCTGTCTGTAGACAAAATATCACAAGAACGAAAAGAGCTAGGAGTTTGAAATTTTATATTTAAGCTAGGCGTGGTGCCTCACTGTGGGAGGTGTCACGGAGCTTTTTTTTTTTTTTTAAAAAAAATTAATTTTTTTTTTTTTTTTTTTTTTTTTTTTTTGTGGGGGGGGGGGGGGGGGGGGGGGTTTACAAGTGAACAAAGTCCGCCTTCTGCGGGCTTTTCTACTATGCGTCTCCTGGACCCCTTTGCTCGTCTTACAATTAGACGAGCAAATGCATCAAATTTATTCTTGCTCACTGTTTGGAAATTTTAAATTTCCCCTTCTGACTTAGTTTAAATTTCTCCCTTTGACTCAACTTCCTTTTTTTCTGGCCAATCAGTGCCATGATAGACACATACACTCAGTGCCAGAAAGTCAGCTGCTAGCGCTTTATATTATAGTATGATAATATAAGAGAAAGCAAAAATAATTTTCAAAAAAACTGAAAGTGCTTCAATTGTTAAATTATTCGTCTTCATCTACTAACTATTAATTTAAAATGCTCAAGATTTTTCTTTTAGTCCTGCTGACACTCAAATCCTATTGGGAGAAACAGGGAGTGAGTGATTTACCTCTTCAAAAAGAGATTTTCTCAAATTTTTTTTAAAATTGATTTGTTGACAAACTTTTTTTTGTTTCTAGTGGTGTCAAATCGTGCTAGCTTGGATGTATAAAATGAATATAAATCAAAAATCCTCTTGAAAGGAAAAAAAAACAGCATCCCAAAAAAGAAAATGATTTTGATCAGTTGTATATCATTATCATTATCAATGTGTGAGTGCTCATTTTAGAAGTGGCACCTGCCTCTGTATCACTGAATGATCCCCCACCACTCTCTCTCTCTCTCTGCACAAAGCTATAAAAAAAAACACACCCAGACCAGTCAGTTGAGGTGTATCTTCTGTTCCCTTCTCTCTTCTCTCTCTCACACATCAAATCACATGTGTGTTTAGATCAACAAGAGTGGGAGTGGAGGGGAGGTGGGGGTCGCCCACGCAACTCTTGAATGGCCCAACATTACATTCACAAAAACACACACACACACACACACTCGTATACATACTCTCAACTTGTTTTTGTATCCGCAACGGGTTTGAATGCCAACGCGATTTATACTTTTTATCTATACTATATATTTATATAAATAGTCTTATATGTCAATTTTAAGATATTTAGAGAGATTTGTAATTTTTTTTTTAAAGGTGTTCGTTTCAGGCTTTTAAGGTGAAAATATTTAAATGAACTTGTTGTAGTCCAATGTTCAAAACTATATTTATTTCATTTGATTAAAATTGAAATTTTAAAAAACTAATCAACATTTTTTTATTTATGAGCCCAAAAACTAAGTAATTTATTTACAAATAGCTGAATAAATAAGATATCTATAACAATAAATTGGTAAAATTCTTTACATTAATGACAAATTAAAATCGAATTCAAATTTTGTTTATACTGTATTATTCAAATGATCAACAAGCGCACACAAATTAGGTACAAAAAAAAGGAATTTATTGTCAGAGATGCCGTAATTTTTTAGAAAAGTGAACGAAAACACTAAAATAATTCTCTATCCAAAATTATTTATACCTATAAACAATTATTATTAACTGAATATGAACGAATCTGAATCATCTTTTTTTTTTATTCGCGGCTTTTAAAAAATAACTTATTGATTAACTTAATTAATATAAGTACATAAGCTTACAAATAGATCGAGAGAGTGGTATTCTTCCTTGAAAGCTTAATCTTGCCATATATAAATTGTTAGAGCAACCTTTCTGTGAGGGGATGAAAAATCTGGTGTGATTTGGCAACCATTTCTTCTATTTTTCCTATGAAGTACAAGAGTAAAGTGGTCTTCAAACAATTTTGAAGGCAAAATGAGAATATACATTTTAATGAGCATCTAAAAATAATAATTGATTTTTGAATTTTAATCAAAATCGTTAGAACACATTTTGGGAAAATCGAAAAAAACAGAAATAGTACATCTATAGAGTACTAGTACTCTTTGGCCGATTTTGATTAAAAGCTTATTTTAACACCTCAGAAGGGTGCCTAACTTAAATATAAAATTTCAACCTCGTAGTTCTTTTCGTTTTTGAGACATTTTGTTCACAGACAGAAAGGCACACAGGCCATATAAATAAGGCTTTAAACTTGTGAGTAAGGGGCAATTTTAAGTCCCACCCATGCGTTTTTCTACTCGTGATTATTTCATTGCTTTAAAAAAAATATTATAAATTTTTTAATGGAAACTTTCATGGTTCAAATCTAGAAAATTTCCATTGAATATTTTCATTTTCTTTTATAAAAACAATGAAATAATCTCAAGCAGAAAACGCATGGGTGGGACTTACATATTTAATTATTTAGTAAAAAAATACAAATTCTTTTTACAGATTGTTGTTCCACTTACAACGAAAATGAGAGAGTAATGGAAGAAGATGCAGGAACTCTACGCTTCTCAATTTTGAGTGATGAATGACCCGGGCAAAAACATTTCTACTTTTTCGAAGAAGTCCACATCGGCCTCATTGGCAACCGCGTTGCTGAGTCTCAGATCTAGAACGATCTCCCAAGTTTGTAGAATATGCAGGAACAACTATTCCTATTCCTATTTTTAACGACACAGTGATCCAGGCATATTTATTTATACCAACTAATTATATCTATACTTTATTTTAAATTTTCTTTTAAACGGTAAGTTTATTTATTGATCACTTAAGAGTTTTTTTTTTAAACACACTTTTTCCATTCACACTCACACTCGCACACACATATACATAGTCTTTACGGCTACTCAGGCCATATAACATTTTATACGATAACCGTTATTTAATAATATACTGTATATTTATTTGGGGTCCAGGCATTTTTATTTAAGCCATTTGGTATCCAAATCCACGCTAGTCACTACACCAAGCCCGAGGGCGATCAGCTAAGATATTTGAGTCAACTAGAAATTTCATTGTTATCAAAACAATACAAAATTTTATTAAAATAGCCTACATGTATAATTAATAAGTAAATGAAAGAAAAGGCGAATGTTTATATATTTTTGCATAGTTTTAGCTCTTTCATGTTTGGCCTCAACGACCTTCCTCTCTTTCTTATCGTTAGAAGGTCGTCATCTCCTTCCCCCCTCCCTACTCCTTCATTTTCTTACAATATTTTGTATATTTCTAATCTTCATATTAAATTAATTAATTAATATATATAGCAATTACGCCATTATTACGCTAATGATACTTTTCCATTAGAGTGGGAGGGGGAATTTAATCAAAATAATCTAATATATTCCCTTAAGAATATATTAAAGACATCAACTTTTGGTAAAGAACTTATCCACTTTTATGATACGTTTTCATGTTGAAGATAAATACTAAATTTTATGATATAATAATCTACAAAATGAAACAGGCGATCGAGGATGTCAAGGTCGAGGAATGTCTTAAGAGTAGAGGAGACACATTGTCTCTCAAAAGTTTAGTCTGAAATGACCTCAGAAGAAATTGTTTCGATGCTAATTGAGGACAGGGGAGGGGCAGCGTGATTAAAGATGTACACATTTATGATATAATAATAATGTTCAAAGATGTATTAAGAAAATTTAATTGAATATATAAAATATTATTAATATTAATTAATAGGCCTAGATCTTTGGGGAGAGAGGCTTTTAAGAAATTTGCTAATATACAAATTTATGAATCTTCATATTAAATTAATTTTTTTTTTTATAAATCGTGATATAACAAAATAGTGCAAAAATCAGATATATTTATGGGAATGTGGCATAAGGGCAGCCAAGGCGAAAAATAAATAAAAATCTAATTTTTGTCGACGTTTCGACCTCAAAACAGTAAAGAGAGTTTTCAAGAAAATATAAATTGGTAAAAACGTTGCTACACTGCCATGTCAACTAACCTGACAACTTGACATCATTTTTGCCCTGATGAAGAGTGCGATCGGCACTCGAAACGTCGACAAAAATGGATATTTTTTTTTATTTTTGGCTGCCTTTATGACACATCGTCATATCATAATATCCAGCCATCAAGAGAAGGATGAATAAATAATGTTAATGTTAAAAATGTTGCCTTTTAGAGGACCGGGCCCTTCTGTGCCCATGGAAAAAAAGAAAAAAAGAAATAAATATTGAGAAAAAAAAGTGTATGAAACTTTTGGGCCTTTAAAAAAAATATGTAATTGCTGTGTAGCCAAAGAGAGAGAGAGAGAGAGCGATACAAAATTTTAAATTCTAAAATCAAAATTTTAACTTAAAATAAGATTCGAAAAACAAAATTTGATATCTGGTTGGATACAAAAAATACATGCAAATATTCCCACAGAAAAGTTGAAATTTAACTTCTGGAGATCTTTGCATGTGTATCACTGTACCAACGGGAATGGAAGATTATGGTCTTGGAAAATGTTATACAAGCCCATCCCCCATTACCTGGGGAAGATTCTCTCTCATGCTCTCTATAGGGTCGGGAAATCGCCCCCAATCTTTGGAACAATAAATTTATTTTGATATTTATATAATAACTTGAAAAAAAAAAACTTTACATCTTTTTTTTAAGTTCGACAACTCCTGGAAGCAGGAGTACCAACCCACAACATTATTTTAAAATATTTTTTGTGGAGACAAGACCCCAAAATTAAAGCCAATAGACAGAGGAGCCAAAAAACTCAAAATGTTGATGTGCATATTAAAATATTTGTTTATTTTGTTTCTAGTTGCCTACTTTTCACTAGAAAAGTATATTCCCCATATTTATATTTTTTTGAGCCCCTAATGTACAATATATATTTCAAATTTAAAAAAGAGAAAGTACCTAAAAAAGAAAACAACTAAATTTTAATATTAGAAATCTAATGATATTACAAAGAACCGGATTTAAACATAAAACCTTTGTCTCATTTATAAGGTCTATGTATATAAAATTTTATTTCTCAATAGGTCAAATGTTGAACAAGTGCATAAGGAATAATAATATAATTTGTATATAAATATTTATTAAATACTTTTTTACTTAAATTATGCACTATTGTTAGATCTTTTGGCATTTTATCGCAGATGATGATTATTTCCTTCTTAAATTAATTAAAGTATTTTGAAATACAAGGGCGGTTGTTAATTAAATTGCTATTATTCCTGAGAAAATAATATGTTCAGGTATTTACACTAATAAAATTTTGGACACTTTAATGCACCTACGTACACATTTATACGTATATCTATATGACAAGTATTATAATTATAACTTAATCGTTGTGAATGAATGAATGAAAGACGAAATTTTATGCGCATAATAAATGAATTGAGTGAGTGGATGCGAATCAAATATTTATGAACATCTTCAAATTGAAAAAGAAAAAAAGTAAAAACAAAGCTAAGAAAAAGGATAATTTAGTGTTAAAAGTAATCGATCGGACTAAGCGGATTTTGACGACCATTTTCTAAAATATTTTTTGATTTGTTTATGATTTGAATGGTTATTACAAATAATCGGACAAAAAAGCATAAAAATATGAAAAAAGTGCTTAAAAAAGCATAAAAATCTTTTATAAAAAGTTGTTCAATAAGCATAAAATTAGAAAAAAAAAACATCTCATAAGCAACTTCTACTTCTACTCATACCAATGGCGTCTAGAAAGGAGGGGGGTATCCAAATGGCTTAAATTAAATCATCGGACTGCCTGGGGTCTCAACCCGCGACGTTCGGTATAGAAGGTAGGCACGCTACCAACTAAACCAAGCCCGTAGGCATGGTGGAATGTATTGAGAAGGATGAAGATAAATAAAAATGTGTACATGATTTTCAGGGCAATTTATTTGGTTTATCTCCTTCCGCTATGAGTCAACGTTTCGGAGTTTAAACGACTTCTTCAGGTCCTTTGTTGACTCATAGCGGGAAGAGATATTACAAATAAATTGGCCTGAAAATCATCTCCAGATTTTTATTTTTTTTTCCCAAAAGTATTTAAATGAACACAATAGGGAGAGAGAATGAGAGGTCGGTAAATTAAAAATTCATCTGTTTTTAGTACAATAAAAATTCAAGTTCACACTTTTTCTCATTCACACTCACACTCACACACACATTCACACAGTCTTTTCGGCAACTTAGGCCATTTAAGACTTTGACGATAACCGTTGTAATTAAAATATCAATTTGGGTTTCAGGCATTTCTATTTAAGCCATCTGGTATCCAAATGGCTTAAATAAAATCATCGGACTGCCTGGGTCCGAACCCGCGACGTTTGGTATAGGAGGTAGGAGGCTACCTACTACGCCAGACCCGGGGGCAAAAATTCAAGTTCCTCAAAAAGAAGAAAGGGAAGACAAAACCTTCCTAATCCAATAATTATGTATTTATATTTATCAAAACATTTGATGATAATTGATTTAACTAATCAACAATATTTTATATATATATCATGGGCGTAGCCAGACTTCTTGTTAGGGGGGCAACCCCTCGTTAGGGCGAGAGGGGGGTTTGCAATTAATATATACATAGATTATTAATTATTTATTTAAATAAAAAATAAAAAATTAAATTAAAGTAGTGGATTGGGGTGTTAAAAAAAATTCCCAATGGGAAAAATATATATTTGCTTGTTTTTTTAATTTTTAGGACCAGCCAGGGGGGCAACGGCCCCCCTGCCTCCCCCTGGCACGCCCATGATATATATATTTTTATGAATTTATCGATTTACTCTCTCTCTCGTGCTCTCCGTTCATCTAAGAGCTTATCAAAAAGCGATCTTATGGCCCCGATCAGAATATTCATGAGGACAATCCGTGGGCCAAGTTTGGTTCAAATCCCCTCCATCTGCTCAACAGGTCTTTAGGCGTTAGCAGGAATTCCTCCAAGGGCGGAGCAGAAATTCGCGGGGGGACGAGTGGGCAAGATCCCCCCCCCCCCATTCACAACAGAAAAATAATCAAATTTGCTCGAGCTTATCACCTATAATTTGCAATTATGAAGGAAGCTTTTTTTTTTTAATCATACATTTGAATCAAATACAATAAATTAGATTTAGATTTGGTTGGAATTTTAAATGGCTTCTCTAAACATAAAATAATGTCATTAAATAGAAGAAAAAATTTCAGCTATTTTTAAGATACTAGCCAGTCCTAATAGTCTTTGAATAACAAGCTCATTTTGATGGGTGCTTAATAATCTTGATAAGATAAATCACGATAAAAAAGAATAGTGATTCAATTGAAGAGGAGAATTAGAGATAAAAATCTCCTCGATTTTAATTAAAAATAATAAAAAATTTGCAAAATTGGTCAAGTTAATTAGTTTTGCGTATCAGAGATTTGTTGTAATTAATAAACAATCAAAGTCCAAAGTGATTATGATAAAAAATTTTACTAGTAAAGTTCCAACAGAAGCTGAATTATTGTTTATAAGCAGGGGCTGATTTAGGAATTAACCACCAGAAAAGCTTCCCTCCCAAGGGAGAAAAATTTATTTCATTTGAATTTGCTACCAATCATTTGAAATAAATATGGAGGAGGTCTAAATGGCCTTAGATGCCGAAAAAGGCCTAAAAATTAAAAAAAAATAAAATATTTATATTCGGATACAACACATGATGAATGGATTACAATACTAATGCTAGAAGGAAATTACAATTTTTTTTTTTTATAATAAATATTATTTTCAATAATTTGCCGCACTATAAAAATTCGCCGCCCTAGGCACTTGCCTACTATGCCTAGTAGTAAATATAGGACTTGAGATTTCTTTTCTTTGTAATTAGAACTTCCCTCTTGTCCTATTGTCTACCCCACACAGACACAGTAACTAGAGTGCGTGTGCGTTAGTTGGGATGCCTAACACAAAGGCGTTAACAGGTTTTATGATAGTGTCAATATACATGGTACTATTTTGAGTGACAGTTGATACTATTCGGAGGTTGTACGATTATTTATGTTATTTAACACCAGCCTTTGCCCTCGGGGCTCGGTGTAGGGGTTAGCGTGCTAACCTCGTATACCAAAAGTCGCAGGTTCGGACCCCAGGCAATCCGATGATTTTATTTAAGGCATTTGGATACCAAATGGCTTAAATAGAAATGCCTGAACCCCCAATAGATATATTCAAACATACGAGTATCGTTAAAAGTCTTAAATGGCCTAAGTTGCCGAAAAGACTGTGTGAATGAGAAAAAAGTGTGAGAAACACCAGACCTACAAATGTTGATTATATTTATAATTTTTAAACTTTTCTCTCCCCCCCCATGGACGAGGGGTTAGAGCTGTTGTCAAATGTCAATATTGATAATCTAAAAAAGGGTTGTTTCTATTTAGTATTGTTTTATTAACTTTGTTCACCAACTGCAAGTAAGGTAAATGTAGAAGAAAAACGTGTATTTTTAATAGGAACCGACCGAATATTCGGTTTCGGTTACGGTTTCGGCCAAAAATCATGGTTTCAGCCGTAGTTTCGGTTTCGGCCAAAAAGTAGCCGAAACTTTCGGCCGGCCGGAACCAGAATCTGAAAAAATGGGATGAGACTCGCATGCAAAAATAAAAAAGGTCAAATGATTTGCACTTGATGGAGAAAAAAAATTTAGTCTCCCTAAAAAGAAAATAATTTTCACGGGAGGGAAAAAAATTCAAAAAAAAAAAAGGTAAAATGAAAAAAAAATTTTATAGGAAATACAAGTTTCGGTTTCGGCCGAAACTAAGGTTGAGGCCAAATATTCGGTTTCGGTTGAAAATCTTGTTTCGGTCGGACCCTAATTTTTAATAAAAGAAAGAAGTGTTTTATATTTATATTCAACACTTATTTTGATTGAGAAATAATTAAATTAAAAGTTGAGTAACTACTAGAAATGACATAGACCACCTATATAATAAAAAAGAATTAAAAAAATTTATCACTATATAAATATAATAACAGTTCAAAAACTGGATTTATATATGATAATCTCTTAATAATTACACCTTTTGAATAAACATAATATTTTCTACTGTTAAATAAATTTTAAAATGATTTATGTATTTGTTTGATAGAAGAGAAAAATATAGATTTAGGTATTTATTTAAAACAGGAAATAATTATAGAAAATAAAATTAGCTCTTAATCCAACACAGACAGAGGTAAAGGAACAGGTGAGGAGTTAAAGGAAAGTGACCTGATTTGGTTTTCAATGGCCCTAAATTTGTTATTATATGAGAAAAAAATCTGGTGTGACAAGCACAGAACACAACAATCTCTTACCTTCGGTAATCGAAAGTTGTGTTCTGTGCTTGTCACACCAGATTTTTCGTGTAGACATATATTATTTAGTTTTCGCCGATATATTTAGAATTCAAGATGTAAAATTGATAAACGTGAAAAAATATTTATATTTTATTACCATGGCAACCAATTCTCCTATCTTTCCTGTGAAGTACAAGAGTAAAGTAGTCTTCATAAGATTTCAATGGCAAAATGAGAATATACATTTTAAAGAGCATCTTAAAATTTTGAATTTTAATCAAAATCGTTGGAGCGAATTTTGGGAAAATCGAAAAAAGCTGAAAAAGTACATCAGTAAAGTACTAGTAATTTTTGGCCAATTTGTTCAAAAGCTTATTTTCAGTGTCCGGGAGGGTACCTAACTTAAATATAAAATTTCATTCCGGAAGCTCAATTTCTCCATGCTAAAAATCGTTGCACACAGACACACACACACACACACACAGAGAGAGACAGACACACACACCGACAGAGACAGACAGACACACACATACAGACAGGCCAATTCGCGGAATCCACTTTTTTTGGACTCAGAGGACCTCAAAACATGTATATCCATCAAAATCTCGACATAGAATTTTTGACATGATCGCAATACTTTCTCTCTCTATATATTTCATATATAGGCTAATAGAAAGTAAAAATATTCTTAAAATAAATTATGATCATAGGCCACTTGGTGCCTGAAGCGTGGGTAATTGAAAATTAATTAAATTATTTATTTATTATTCTGACTGCATCAACTACAGATGACATTTAATGAATTAAATTCAATACAATCCTACTATTGTTCTTTTAATGTCAGAGGGTGGAAATAATTATTTCAAAGATGTTATACCTTCTAATGATATTAAAAATTAAAAAAATATTTTAGGCGTTACAAGATGTGCATTTTATAGCTGGATAATTGTTAATGTGTGGAGAAAAGAATAGCAGCTAGATAATATTTCATTTATTCTATGCTGACGTTTCGGTCTTTGCCAAGACAATCCTCAAAGATATAATAAGACAGAGTATATTTTTTGTTAAAATTTACAATGACATGGTTTAATTTGGAGAAAATAAAAATCCCTTACGGGCATAGGCATACAATTAAATAATCAATCATATATGTATTATACTCTATGATGTTATAACACTCAGGAAGGTCTTGGCCAAGACCGAAACTTGAGCATAGAGGGCCTAATAAATGAAATATTACTAGCTGTTATTATTTTCTTGACAGATTATATTAGGCGTGTTTGACATTATAAAACATAAACTGTATATTAATTAGTTGGTATTACTATTCAATATTTTTATTAAAATGAGGTTGAATAATTTCTAGAAAAATGAAATTTTAAAACTCACATAAATTTTTCGAAGATTTGTTGTCGAAATGCAATCAAGACATGCCTGAAGCAGCAGCAGTTTGAAGCAAAACTGAAAGTAAAAAAATAACAATAGTATATTAACAGGCATTGTTGTATTTTTTTCTTTATTCTCGGCCTTCAGCGTAGCCATTCGGCCCCGTCTGGCCTTGTTGTATTTCATTAGAAGAAAAGAGGCTCAGGCCCTCGGGGCTTGGTGTAGAGGTTAGCGTGCTAAGCTCATATACCAAACGTCGCGGCTTCGGACCCCAGTCAGTCTGATGATTTTATTTAAGCCATTTGAATACCAAATGGCTTAAATAAGAATGCCTGGACTCCCAATATGTGTATATTATCAATAACGGATATCGTTTAAAGTCTTAAATGGCCTAAGTTGCCGAAAAGACTGTGTGAATGAGAAAAAAAGTGTGAGTGTTTAAAAAAATAAAAAAAGGCTCAGATTTTTTTTGCACATTAAAATAAAGTGGTACGATTGAAGCATTGTATGATTTGTATGTTAATTTAATTCTATATAAGACAAGGATGATTATCTTCTAGTTATTGTATTAATATTATTTTTTTAAAGAACAAAACTATAGAAAATTTCAAATCCTTTTCCCCTAAAAAACTTATGAATATTCGTTTTATTTATAAAAATCCTCCGATTAAGTAGCTGCTATTAATTCCAGCTTTAAATTTTTTTTCCTTCTAACAAGATTTCCACTTCACAAGTATTTACATTTAATCCTGTTTATGTTAATTAAGTTATTTCTTATAATCTGAATAGATGTTTTGAATAAATATTCATCACCTCTTCTTTCCAAAAATGGCCTTACAGAGGAGATGGATATAATTTATTTTATATATATTTTTACTATTTGTTCCTTATAAATAAAACGTAAATTTAAAATTGTGACAATTTAATTCGGTTATTTCCACTTTGGCAATCAATGTATTAGAGATAAATATGAAATAAATATGAAAAAAAAATGCGGCCGAAACACGTTTTATTTCTAAATCAGATTTAATTAAAATCTCACACGCTTATGTTGTCACAATCCATTTCGAAATCATCGCCTTTTGGAGTGTGACTTTTGACAAAATTTTTTTCTATTCTAGGGGGGAGAGCATTAATATTAATTTTTGCTTGAGAATAAAATTATTTGAATAATTAAATTGTCTTTATCAATTAAGAAATGAATTATTTCAAATAGGAAAAGTTGTGTGTTGGTAGAATCATCCATCATATGTGATTAATAGAATCAACTATGGAGAAGTCATAGTAAATAACATATTTTCAAATTAAAACAAAAAAATTCCATATAGATCCATCTTGGTATCTATCGTAATAAATCAATAATGTTTCAATCAACTTAATAAAAAATATTTGAATTGAATTTTAAGCGTAGTTGTTGCATATATTGTATTATAACAATACTAAACTAAAAGTTTCGTTTAAAATTAGGCTATAATAATAAAAGAAGGAGCGGGTAGCCATAAAATTGGCCTCTACGAAAAGAAACCCTCAATCAAAGACGAATCAAGGGGGAGAATTTAAATTTTTAGAGCATCTAAAAAATAATTGATTTTTGAATTTTAATCAAAATCGTTGGAGCAAATTTGAGAAAATCGAAAATATCTGAAAAAGCACATCAGTAAAGTACTAGTACTCTTTGGCCAATTTTGTTCAAAAGCTTCGTGTAACAGAAGAGTGCCTAACTTAAATATAACCAACCTCCTAGCTCTTTTCGTTCTTGAGATATTTTGTTAACAGGCAGACAGACAGACCATGTCGCGAAAACCACTTTTTTGGATTCAAGGGACCTCAAAAGGTGTATCCATCAAAATCCCGACATCAAATTTTTGACATGAATCCAATACTTTCTCTCTATAGAGAAAGTAAAAATTTGACTTGTATATATTGTATATTCTGGTAAACAAGTACAGAATGCAACTTTAAATTACCGAAAGTAAGAGAAAATTGTGTGCTGTGCGACCAGTCACACCTAATTACCCCCACCTCCTCCCACCCCGAAAAACTCCTCTGGATCCGCCCTTGAATACAATTAATATAAGATTTATTTGAATTGGTCTTAAACGATGTTTGCTTTACGTTATTTAAATTAAAATTGATGTAAGATCTGAAAGAAAATTTTTTTTTTTCTTGCAGAGAAAAAAGAGTTTTCTTATGAAATTCATAATCTTAAGAATGAGAGAATTTCATTTTAATAAATACCAGTAGTATTAATCACAGAGTATATATATTAATACAAAATAAAAATAATCTATTTGTGGTGAATTGAAGAGGTTTGCTTTTAAACGCGACCTCAAATCCTCTTTTGAAAAGGTGAATGGACCAATAAATTGGCATTATATTCCCTTCCCACACGGTCATTCATTGCGACTTTTGATACATTTCATTGTCGTGTGTGCAAATTTTTAACCTGAGCTCTAGATAAGGTTTTGTACTATCTTCTTCTTTAACGAGCAAAGTGACTATAAGGAAGCATTTAGAAAGGAGAAACAATAAATGGGGAGTTAATGCAAACCTAAGCACTTGGAGATTATATTCTGATTTATATTTATTTGATAATTTTATATTTTGAAAAAGTGACTTGTATAAATTAAATATAAATTTAGAATTGTTATCGGGATGAGAAATATTTTGAACGGAAAAAATATTTATCTACAATACTGATTCATAAAATTATATTTTAAATACTGTATAAAAATTAGGAACCGACCGAATATTCGGTTTCGGTTACGGTTTCGGCCAGTTTCGGCCAAAAATCATGGTTTCGGCCGTAGTTTCGGTTTCGGCCGGCCGAAACTTGAGTCTTAAAAAAAAAGGTCAAATGATTTGCACTTGGTAAGGAGAAAAAATTTTTGTCTCCTTAAAAAAAAGGTAAAATGAATTTCACATTTCACGGAGGGGAAAAAAATTTCAAAAAAAAAAAAATATAAATTTTTTTATAGGAAAGACAAGTTTCGGTTTCGGTTACGGTTTCGGCCGAAACTAAGGTTGAGGCCGAATATTCGGTTTCGGTTTCGGCTGAAAATCTTGTTTCGGTCGGACCCTAATAAAAATGGAGAATTTAATCAAAATAAAAAATACTCGGCCCTTATGTTGGAAATATTCAGAGTAGTAATGAAAGGGGTTGGACACTTGGACGATTAAAAAAAACACATGTCCTATTAATTGTTTGTCGTTTCAAAATTCCAATTATGAGCAAATAAATTTATGGTGGAATCAGTGCCGGTGCTCGCTGGGGGCTTGGTGTAAGGATTAGCGTGCTAACCTCGTTTACCAAAAGTCGCGGGTTCGGACCGCAGGCAGTCCGATGATTTTATTTAAGCCAATTGGATACCAAATGGCTAAAATAAGAATGCCTGGACCCCCAATATGTATATTAAACATACGAGTATCGTTTAAAGTCTTAAATGGCCTATGTTGCCGAAAGACTGTTAACCCACATTTTTTTCATTTGAAATTCATTAAAGTTATAGTGAAAAAATCTTAAATTCATGAGGAAAAACAAAATAACTCAAAAACGAAAAAACTACCGATACTCAAATTTTATGATTAACTCCATTTATTTTGAAATTACCTACTGATTTTATTTAATTTTACTTTTTTTGGCTTTCAAATCATTGTTTTTTTGTTTTGTTTTTTTTTGTTTTAAAAACTTTTGCTTTTTTTTAAATACCATAAAATAACGATTTTAATAACCATAAAATCTCCAAACAAAAGTACTTGCTTAATGCCCAAATAAAAAGGCTCCCATGCGAGAAAGAATTGGCTATCAATCATTTGATATACTACGGGTAAATAGAGATGGGTCTAAATGGCCTTAGAAGCCGAAAACTAAAAATCCTCCCCTCGAGAGGCGAATGCAGGTTGCGTATCTGATTGTCTCTTAGGGCCCAAGAAAATGTTATAATAATAATAACTTAATATTAAATATTGTATAAGTTTCAAAAATAAATCTTGTTTGATTTTCTTACACAACACAAAATATATATTAAATCCTCCAAGAAATTAAAAGTCCTCATAGTGTATTTTAGATGTCAATTACTATAACGTTTATTCAAAGTATTGAATTTTATTCTTGAATATTAATTTAAAAAAAAAAATAAAACAGGATATTTGATATTTTCAAAAACATGCTCGAGAGAGAGAAAGAAAGAGGGGGGATGGGGAGGAGTTTAAAAGATGAATCAAAAAACGACGAAATGATATTGTATTTCATCCTTTAAAAAATATGATAATGATAATAAAAAAAAAAGGTTGAAACATGTCGTGATATTTTTTTTTTTTTTGTGAGTTGAAAACATTTGCCGGTCCGTGGGCGAGAGGCACTTAAGTAAAGTCGGAACCACGGACATCGCCAGGCCTTATATGGGCTTAGACACAATCGCCTGTGCGAGTGAGTAAATGAGTGCGAATGGGACAGAGAGATGGGCTAGGCAATGAGTGCAAGTGAGAGAGAGCGCTGCTGCCCACTACCCATTTTCAGGGACGTCGTCGTCGCTCGTCGATAAATTGCATAATTTCTCTTTCGTTCGTTCTTGTCATTAATTTTAACATTATAATATGTATATATATATGGCGAACTTGTAGGATTTGTTCGTTAGTAAAGAAACCAAGTGAACCCGGCGTGTCAATTGAAATGCAAATCAATATTTAACTGGTATTGGGGAGAAAAAAAAATTCTAGTAATGACTATCATATATCCGTTGCAAAAACATTTGCATTTTATGTCTGACTGAATTAATTGTGAAAAGAATAGAATATATTAATGGGGAAGAAAGATGTATTTATTTATTTTTATTGAATTCCATTCAAGAAAATAAATTTTATCTTAATTTAAATAAAAAAGTAGTAAATGAAGTACTGCTTGAGATTTGGAAACCATTGATAATCGACACAATTTTTTGTTCCAGTTTTCTAAAATCGGAAACTATTTTTTCCCGAAAAATGGTGTCGATTATATATAAAATTCGTATATTTATTTATTTATTGATAAATAGCAATGTTATTCATAAAAAATTAACGTTTAAAATGTATTTTTGCCCTCGGGCTAGGTGTAGGGTAGCGTGCTAACCTTCTATACCGAGAGTCGCGGGTTCAGATGAGTTTATTTAAGCCATTTGGATACCAATTATATGGCCTAAGTTGCCGAAAAGACTGTGTGCATGTCTGAGTGTGAGTGTGAATGGAAAAAAAATGTGAGTATTTTTTTTTTAATTAAAAAAAATTACTTCTGAAAACCAAATAAATTAAAAAAAAAAAAATCAAAATTGATTTGACTTATGGCTTCTAACAAAGATTTCTATAAAATTTCAATCTTTTAATTTAAATCTCATAAATGACAAGTAACCACTTTGGTTAATGATAGAATAGAAATGTGCCGACCCCGCACCACGGAACTTATAAGCCAAGGAGGAAAGAAGAAGAATATAAAAATTTATATCCCTTAGAAATAGGCATAATAAATATCTGCTTTGTGAAGATTATGCCTAACTACAAGGCGTCCGGAAATGGTGGCGCCAGAATATTTCTCGGAAAAAAAGGTCAGCTGTTAGGGGATGTTGGTCAACAGCGAGTAGTGCAAATTTGCCAAATATGTTGCTAGCTAATAGCAGATCAATCCTAATCAAATAACTGAGGTGATGACAAAATTCATTCAGTCAAATTCAAAAATAAAAGATTTTTCAATAAGATGTAAAATATACTGAATAAACATAGAAAAACATTTTAATTCTTTAATTTTCCCATCGAAGACGGATGACGCATCTAATTAAGTTTAATATAATATCAATATACAATAAAAAAGTAAAAATACGGGAAACAAGTCTGCCAATTGTATGAAAAAAGATAGAGATATAAACTGCAAAAATATGCTTTGATAAACTAGACTATACTCATGTTTGTAATCCATATGCTAAGCTATGCTACGTCCAGCCAACAATCTTGTCCTGACTTGCATACTAGCCTTTGCAAGAGTCGAGCAGAGAGAGACAATTCAATTGCTGTACTTTTATTATTTGTTCTTAAACATTTAGACAAATTAATAAAACAAATGCATTTATCGCCTAGAAAAAAGCGTCTGACCACCTCTATATAAAATATTTAGTTATATCCCCATTTGAATACATTTTTATAAAATCACAATTCCGTTTATATGTAATAAATTATAATTTTTTATAGAGGCATTTATATTTCTAATATTTAAAATGATAAACCAACTATTAATGTGGGTGGAAAAATGAAATTTACCTCAAATGTCGTTCAAGTTTAGAAGAAAAGCGAATTTTTGCGGGAGCCCAGCTTAGAGACGTCTGCCCCTCGCGTCGCCATGTTCCAAATGAGGGTTGAAATTTTTAACACGGAAGGTGCTTCACTTATCACTGTCCCCACTCTACTGAAGACTCTTTGACCTTCCTATTCAATATAAAGGAAATTTTGGCCATAGAGTCCTTTGGGCCAATGAGAGCCTCTGATTGGGTAGGGGGAAGGGGGGGGGCGCAAATGGGCTATAGGACCATTATTGTTAAAGAAATTCCCAATTAATACATTTTTTTTGATTTTTTTTTTTTTTGGAATGGGTGCATAAGGTCCGAAGACCTATAATGACCAATAGTCACATGCAGCCAGGAAGAAAATAAAAGCAAAAGGAGAAGCATAAAGGGGAAACTCAACTGCGGGAACTGAGAAGATGCCTGTTGAGGTTAGACTTGAAAGTCTGAAGATTGTAGGTTTTGGGGAAGATAGACGCAGGGAAGATAGACGCAGGATTTAGAATTGGATTAGACTTATCCATATCTCTTCCCTTCGATGGGCTATAGGATTATTTAGTAGAGTCTTGGGTGAAATGTATATTGAATGAGGACATCTATAAAAATTAGTATAATGTGAAATGTTGATAAAATAATTATTTAAAAAAAAAGAGAGAGAAAGTAAAACTATAAGAGAGAAATGAGGAATATTCAGGGGATAAATAAATGATTTTTGCATGTCAAATCACACTCGCTAATAAAGCCGAAGTGAATTCATAGCAAATATTTGCGAAAAAAGTTAAATGATTCATCCCCGTCTAACTTTAATTAACTCTGCGTTATTTAAGAATCAACGACTGATGAAAGGACAATATATTTGATCCGGTATTATGTGAGCAACCAGAGAATTGAATTTTAATCAAAATTTTTAGAGCTAATTTTGAAAAAATCGAAAAGAACTGATAAAGTACATCAGTAAAGTACTAATGCTTTTTGGTCGATTTTTAAAATTTCAACCTCGTAGCTCAATTCTTTCATGCTTTAAATTGAACACAGACAGACCATGTTGCGGGCCGCACTTTTTTGGATTCAGAGGACGACAAAACATGTAGGCTAGGGTGATGACAAAAAAATTTTCATTATCCTGCAGTGCAATTTGATTAACTTTTTTTTTTTATATAGAAATTAAGAATATCATGATTATTCTTGTTGATTTTGAAAAAAGTTTGACTTTAAAAACTCGCATATGATAACATCCGAAAACGTCTTCTTGAGAGATAGCCTGACATAGTCATTCAAATTTTCAATACTTGGCAAATTCTGTCTATATATCTATTCACCGAGGCAAATTTTTCATCCCAAATTTTAGTTTACTGAATCATTCGACTCATGGTAACCAAACTGATGTATTAAGTTTTGATATTTTTTTTTTTATTTCATTTACGTTTTTTTTCGGTATCGAAAGCCATTTAGCCCATTTAGATTCACAATAAAAACTAAATTTAATGTAGAAAAAAACAGTAATATAATAAGTACAGTAAAATTTGTTAATTTATTTAACAAAATAAACACATTATAAAAAAACTTAATATTTCTCCAAAACTAACTTGATTTCCAGAAGTAGTACCTGAACGTATAAATATTGAGGAGAATAAGACATCCGAAATCAATTAAAGAAAATATATTTCTTTTTCGCTTTTTTTATACAATTGTCGACGTTTCGACCAATTTTTCGGCCTTCATCAGGACAAATATTGTTTGCCTTAGAGTCTGGTTCAAGAGTCACTCTAAATAAAAACTTTGTAGAAATATGTTAAAAAAAGAGCAAAAAGTTTAAAATATGCAACTTTATGCAATATACAATATAAAATTTGAACCATAGTGCCAAGGGGGCATGATTCAGATGGAAAATTGATTTTCCGGGACGTACATGTTAGTAAATAGAATATACAATTGCAAAATAGAGAAAGTTGTTTGAATAAGCGCCTCTCTAGATATTATAAAGAAATTAAATGAGAATAAAATTGCAATAATTTAAAAACCTTTGGAACATCCTATAAAAAAAAAAAAAAAAAAAAAATTAAATGAAATATTATGGCTATTAATATGATGAAGGAAGAGAGACTGTAAAGAATATCCATTGGAATATCGTCGGTGTCAATCATTCAATTCGTTGGTTGGAATATTCTCAATCAAATGACAGGTGTCAAAAGTTGGAAATTAATCTATTAATATTTCTAAAATTAAAAACCAGTTGCATTTTTAGATTTTATCATTTGGATATACTGAATAATGATGAGAAATATTTTCTGCTACGTAACCAGTACCATAAGTATCATACAAGTAAATCTAAATGTCGGTAATTTATTTATTTTTTATTAAAATAAAAATAAATAAATAAATGAGAGATAAAAGAGTAAAGATTATGAGATGAGAAAAAATTCGGGAATGACTTCATCCATGAGACTTTCTCGATTACTCTTTTTTTAACCCTTTTCGGGTCATTTAGGGGTTCGAATTTGATTTAATTAATTTACAATATATAGTACCGATGGCTACCGGGGGTCGTTCCATGCGCTGATTGCTTGGGGTCACCAATTCCGAGCTTTCTCCGCGCTTGGCATTGCTTAACCGCAACGATTGTTGTGATTAGTATTCATTTTTATCGACACATGTTATAGGCCTATCCTTGTTTGCTTTTTTCTTTTACAAAATTAGCGGTTGTTTAATTGATATCTCAGTTTTTGAAATAAACGTGAAAGAATAAAAACGTATAAAATTTGTATAATTTATCATAACATGAGAATAAAATTTTAAAATTAAAAAAAAAAAACTTATCAGAAAACTACTATCCCTGGCAAGGGCGGATACAGGGGGGGGGTAAAGGGGGTAATTACTCCCCCAAAAATTTGAAAAAATACTTTTTTTTTGAAAAAAATGTATTTTTAATGTAAAATTTTAAAAATTAATACTTAAAAATTTGATTTGTATTTATATTCTGGCAAACAAGTACAGAATGCGCTTTTAAATTACCGAAATTAAGAAAAAATAGTGTGCTGTGCGACGAGTCACACCAGATTCCTTCCCCCCGAGAAACACCTCTGGATCCGCCCTTGATCCCTGGTTTAAGTTTTTACTCCAAAAGTTGATACAGATCTACAATTTTAGTGTAAGAAGTATGCTATAGGCCTATACCAAATTTCATCGATCTGGCTGCTTGCGCCAATCGTGTTCACAGACACATAAACATAGACATAATTTCAAAAATGTTTTTTTTTTTAAGATAACAAATTTGTTCAAGATAATAAGAATTAATTTCCAAAGAAGAATGCAGCACAAATTAATGCATTTGAATTTAATAAAAATTCCTAATCACTTGCTGACGTTTCTAGCTTTTTCGATAATTATATATTTTTTTTTTATGGGAGGGGTTAAGGTGCAATTTCCTGGATCGTCTAACGAAAAAATTATCTTGTTACGGACCTGTCAATACTTTACTCTGGAAGTCAATTTAATTTTAAAATTGATAGTATGGAGTAAAGGTAGGCCTATTATTAATTAGTAGAAGAAAATGATGACTGATGAAGAGATATAGGAAGCAAAAGGATCTGAATGAGAAAAAAAGATGTTAGAATTATTAAATTATTCAATAAGGAACTCTATATTTGGAAAATAAAAGAAAATTTAAGGAGTGTCGATAAATGACTAGCCTTTAACTAAAAGATTAAGTGGGTTTTTTTTTTTACTCCCTACTTTGCCAAAAAGAGATAATCTAAAAATAAAAGGTGTCTTTTTGAAAGATAGGAACACTCAGGGATTCATTTAGATTTGAGAAAATTTAAGACCCATTTATAAACGAAATTTTTTTTCATATCGTTATTTGCTCATTAACAATTCTAAACCACATCTCTTCTCAACTTGTTTCTCTAAACATCTAAATGATCCTGGCCTCTTGCTCAACATTTAATTAATTATCTTTATCAGAAAAAGAGATAACATCTGATGACATGGAAAAAAAAAGAAATGCTCTCTCCTCTTTCATTTCTTTCTTAATTTCATTATTCTAGAAAAAAAAAAAAAAAAAATTAAAAATGTCAGGTTTTTTTATTCTTTCATTTATTTGAAAATAAAGGAAACTTGTTTATTGTATAGCTTTAATATGTAGTTGTCCCATAGAATATTTTTTAATTAAATAATGAAGGCAAATGTAAAAATGGTCTGTGTGTGGTCTAAATAAAGCAAGAAGGAAATGAGCTATGAGGTTGAAATTTTATGTCAAAAATTCGATGTCGAGATTTTGATGGAGAGGCACCATGGGATCAAAAAAGTAAGCATCGCAAAATGTTCTATCTGTGCGACTGGGTGTGGTCAAAATAAAACAAAGAGCTAAGGCGCTCCTAAAAAAGGTAATGTTGCATTAATAATAGGTACGGGTAAATCAATGAAGTCAGTGGCTGTTTTTCTATAGACAGAAGAAGGAGCAGATGCAGCCAAAAATAAAAGATCTCCGATTTAATACAATTCAACGAAACCTCTCGTTAAATCGTATTTTTGGTAATTTTGTAATTTTATTTTTGGCTGCATCTGCTCCTTCTCTTGTCAAGAGCGGATACAAGGGGGGGGGGGGCAAGGGGGTAATTACCTCCCCCCAAGATTTGAAAAAAAATACTTTTCGAAAAAAAAATTTATTTTTAATGTAAAACTTTCAAAATTAATACTTAAAAATTTGATTTGTATTTATATTCTGGCAAACAAGTACAGAATGCGCCTTTAAATTACCGAAATTAAGAAAAAAATGTGTGCTGTGCGACCAGTCACTCCAGATTACCTCCCCCCCCCCGAGAAACACCTGTGGATCCGCCACTGTCACCTGTTCAATACAGGTAAAGTCTTACAAAATTTGAAGGAGGTATATAGCTGACTGTTGATAATCAAATAGGAAGAATAAATGAGCAAGCAGCTAGTTATTTCAATTTTTTAACAAACCAGGGCCGACGTTTCGGTCACGTATGGAACCATCTTCAGGGCCAGGTTAATGTCTGAAAATACATATAATCCTCGCCAAGTTTTATTGGGCATTCATCATTCACTCTCTGTTCATGGTATGATAACAATAAAATTTGAGGCATGATCATGATTAATCTACGTATAATTGTGAATGCCCAATAAAACTTGGCGAGGATTATATGTATTTTCAGACATTAACCTGGCCCTGAAGATGGTCCCATACGTGACCCTAACGTCGGCCCTGGTTTGTTAATAAATTGAAATATAACTAGCTGCTTGCTCATTTATTCTTCCTATTTGATTATCTTACAAAATTGAAAATTTTTTAAGCGATCATGGTCGTAGCCAGCGGAGGGCAATGTCCCCCCCTGTTTTCTGAAAATTTTTTTCTTTTAAAAACAAATATATATTTTTCCCGTTGTGAATTTGTTTTTAATGAGCTTATATAAGGAAAAATAATTAATAATCTATGTATATATTAATTGCATACCCCTCTCCTTTCTTCCTAACCAGTGGTTGCCCCCCCCCCCCTCTCTAACAAGATACGCCCATGGAAGAGATAAATGTTTGCTTTACATCTTAATTGACAGCTCAAAAATTATTTTCCTCATTCTCTGAAAAATCGAAACATCAACTGCTGCATTTTTTTTCTTCTTTGATAGTCGTTTCATAAAATTAATATCGATCTATCAGGTATATTACATTGAGTCCAATCAAAATCAATATGTAAAAATTATTAAGATACAGCCTTAGATAAAAATTTTTACTTTTTCTTACCTATACAGTATATGTTAATATAGAGAGAGAAAGTAATTAATTCATGTCAAAAATCGAAATTTTTATGAAAATACATGTTCTGAATCCCGCAAAATGACCTGTCTGTCTGTGTTTGGTTAAAATAAAGCAAGATGGAAAGGAGCTGCGAGGTTGAGATTTAATATTTAAGTTAGATATCTCCCCTGAGCCGAATAAATAAGACCGGCCAAATAGAACTTGACTGATGTACTATTCGGGTTTCTTTTTTCGATTGTCTTAAATTCGCTTTATCAATTTTGATTAAAATTCATAAATCAATTATTTTTTTAGATAGGTATATAGATACTCTTTAAAATGTAGACTATATTCTTCTTTTAAAATCAAAATTGTTTGAAGCACATTCTACTCCTGTAGGCCTACTCCATAGAAAAGTAGGAGAAATAACTAATTTTTTTCTAATAAATGAATAAATAAGAGAAAGTTTAATGCTGTACGACTATCACACCAGATTTTTATTGGAGTAAATTAAATAAGATTTAAAAAAATTAAACTATTACAAATGTTGATAGGAATATATAATGATTTCTATTTAAAGAAGGAAGGTTAATTAATAAACAATCAAAGTGGGGAGAGAAAAAAATCCTATTTACTGTCTTTCGGTAATTTCATTGAACTTTGAATTAAAATCCATTAAAATTCATTATTTATTTATTTATTTCAAGAAATAACAAAACTTAAAAGCAATGACTTGTAAGAAAATGTCTATTTGGAAAGTGGATTAACGTTTTATCCTTATTTGGCCCTTTAAGCCCTCAAGTATTGTCTCTTCAATTAAAATCAAATATTTATTTAATTTTTGTTTTCTTTTAGACCTAAGTCAATAAAGAGTTTTCACTTCATCGAAAAAAAAAATTTCTCCTGACGTTAAGCAATGAAATAAATGTGCAATTGATTTGAAGGGAAAAAATCTGGTGTGACTGATCGCACAGCACACAACTTTCTCTTACCTTCGGTATCAAAAGTTGTGTTCTGTGCTTGTCATGCCAGATTTTTGTGTCGGCACATATTTAGTTTTCCACCGATATATTAGAATCCTAGATATAAGAGATTTATAAACATGGGAAAATATTTATATTTTGTTACCATGGCAACCATTTCTCCTTTCACTCCTATGAAGTACCAGAGTAAAGTGGTCTACAAAAGATTTCAATGGCAAAATGAGAATATACATTTTAAAGAGCATCTAAAAAATAATTGATTTTTGAATTTGAATCAAAATTGTTGGAGCAAAATTTTGAGAAAATCGGAAAAAAACTGAAAAAGTGAATCAATAAAGTACTAGTACTTTTTGGCAGATTTTGTTCAAAAGCTTCGTGTTTTGAAAGCAAAATGCAAATATAGATTTTAAATAACATATAAAAAATAATTGATTTGTAAATTTTTATCAAAATTATTAGAGCTTGTTTTGAAAAAATCGAAAAAACTCAAAAAGTACATCGGTAAAGTACTAATTACATCTTTGGCCGATTTTATTCAAAAGCTTCCTATTATATGCCCAACTTAAATACTTGGTAGGTAAGAGAAAGTAAAAATTATTTTAAAGAAATCAGGCGAAAAAAATCCTTTTTTTGGGGGTGGGGGAAAGACAGTAGTAATATATACCGGTATAGCTCCAGGATATTTAAGGTCGACGGCTAAAAAAACCACAAATGCCGAACAAGAAATAAAAAATTATTTACCCCTCTATATTATGGATAACTAAAACACAAGATGATAGTTTGGTTGCCTAACAAAAGGCGTACTTTTAATATATTTATTATTTTACAAAAAACAATTTCCTCAATGATTAAGTAATAAAACTATATTATTTTTAATATTCTACCTTTCAATTTTAGACTTTTGAGTAAAATTGAAATATTTTGTTTGTTTATAACGATAACGTTTCGATTACCAAAAGTATACCGCACGGCACACAATTTTCTCTTATAAGAGAAAATTGTGTGCCGTGCGGTCAATCACACCAGATTTTAAAATATACATACTTATGGGATCATACAGGGGCGTATATAAGGGGGGGGCCGAGGGGCCCCCCCCCCCCCCCCGAAATTTCCCAAACACATACATATATAGGGATATACAGACATCAGCGCAACAAATTTTTTTGCAGGATGGAAAACTTTGGTTCCGCAAAGGAAAAAATGTTCCGCGAAAAATTTCGTGTGAAAAAAAATTTAGTTTTTAAAAAAAAAAAAATTTCCGCAGAAAAATTTTCACTTCGGGCCCCCCCCCCGAAAAAAAATTTCTATATACGCCCCTGGGATCATAAATATAGGTTTTTAATTTATATAATTCAATCAATCCTATTTGAATCCATAAAAATATAGGAGAAAATAAAGAAATTTTTTTTATATGTAATTAATTAGGCATTAAAAATAAAATAAGAATAATAAATTAAAAAATCTCACCTAATATTGTTTAAAATATAAAATTAACTAGACTTGTAAAAACGAATAAAAATAAATCTAAAAATAGAAAACAAATATAAATCTCTGAAGAAGAACAAATCGTACGACACTCAAAAGGGATCTCAACCAACAACACATGAATGGGCGAGAAAGAGATAAAGTAGAGCGCTACTTTTGCACAGAGAAAGAGAACGAAAACGCCATAGTTATATTCATTCACTCTTATCCCCACACTCTCATATGCAGAGAGTTCTAGAATCATCTCCATCAATTTTAATGAAAAAAAATTATCAATTTACTCACACCCGTGTTAAATTAACTTTTTAATTTTGATATTATTTTTTTATTTTGTATACAGATGAGAATACTTGTAAAACGAAAAAACATATTCAAAATAATTAATAATAAAATAATTTTCATTCTATATTTAATTCATAAGAGTCAGTCTTTTTACGATTATGCAATAAAAATGAAAAGGATTAAAAAGGAAAATAAATACCTAGGAAAGTGAAGATAAGGTTGGAGGTCGGCGTTTAAAATGGAAATAATCGTGGAGAAAAGACATCGTGGATCAGTTGTCGAGATTGCATCCTTGGGTGCTTGTTAACTAGGCAGGAGCGGAGAGGATTTTGGAAGCTTCCTCACCTGTTGTTCACTGACCGTCGGGCTCATACTGAAGGTGGCGACGCCGGCAACTAGTGTGGAACAAACGAAACAATAGTGTCACGTGACATCACTGCTGCTCTGCTATTGGCCAAATAATCCAAGGCATTAATTTAAAAAAAAAAAACATCTGGTGTGACTGGTCGTACAGCATAGAACTTTCTCTTACCTTCGGTAATGTGGATATACATGTGAATCCAAAAAAGTGGTTTTCGCGTCATAGTCGGTCTGTCTGTTTGTGTTCAATTTAAATCATAAAGGAATTGAGCTAGGAGTTTGAAAATTAATATTTAAGTTAGACATTACCCCCCTGAGGCGTGAAAATAAGCTTTTGGATAAAATCACCCACTAGTAGGCCTACTTTACTGATGTAGTTTTTAAGATTTTTTCGATTTTCTCAAAATTTGCCACAACTTAATTTTATATTCTCATTTTCCCATTGAAATCTTATAGACCACTTTACACTTTTACTTCATAGGAATCATAGGAGAAATGGTTACAATGATAACAAAATATAAATATTAGAATTAATTTCTTCCGAATCACTTGAGCTTGATTCATAAGCTCGTGAATTTACACTTGTACTCCAAGAAGAAATATTTTTACAAATTTTTTTACTTGGTTTTCGAGCAGATTGGGGGGAGGCATCCAGGGGGGCAGAGGTCCTTGCCAGGGGGCACTTGCCCCGTCACTGTTAACCATCTTTTATGAAGAATCAATAGAGCTTAGTTTTGATACTGACAGGGCCGGTGCAAGCTATTCTGCCGCCCTAGGCAAGATATTTTTTTGCCCCCCCCCCCAAAAAAAACTTTAAAAATTTAATTTGCCGCCCCCTCCTTAAAATTTTCTCCAATCTCAAAAATTTTTCTGCGAAATTTTTTTTTTTTTTGCGGAACCAAAATTTTTTCCCTCCCGTGTGCCGGCCGCGGAACATTTTCTCTTGCGCGGAATCAAAATGTTTTCCCGTCCGAAAAAAATTTTTACCTTTTTTTTAGAGACGCTAAATTTTTGCCGCCCCCGGGACCGAAATTTTTTTCCGTGTGCCGCCCGCGGAACCAAATTTTTTTTCGAGTGCCGCTTGCGGAACCAAAATTTTTTTTTATTTTTCCCTTTTTGCCGCCCTCTCCAGGTTGCCGCCCTAGGCGGCCGCCTAGTTTGCCTAGTGGACGCGCCGCCACTGGTTGGCATGAAGGCTACAATTTTAATCAATTGCGCTGGCTGGAGTTGAAGAACGAATTTGGAGGAGTTTATTCCCTGTGGTGAACAGATATAAGGGAGATATGATTTGTGCAGCGATCCTTTGAACACAGATCAAACAGCCTTTGAAGAGGTTTAGAATCACAAAGTATATTTTTTTTTTTTTTTTTTTATATATATATATATATATATGTTTAGAACAGGGTTTAGAACAGTGGTTTAGAATTATAAGTTTAATTTTTAAAATCTCCACAAGAGTGCAGCACAATCAGTTATTTTATATTATAAGGATATCTATACAAAATATGTAGGCCTATAGTTTATATTACAAATTTCCAAATCCAATAATAATATGTATCAGGAGATTAAAAACATAAAGGAGTGTCACTTCTGACGTGACGTCACTTTTGGCGCCAACACACTCTTCTATTCTCACAACAAACAAATACAGCAGGATTTCTTTGTCTGATTTGTGCTGCGACCTTGTGGAGATGTTTTGAATTATAAGTATAATTTTTAGTCTCCACAAGAGTGCAGCACAAATCAGTTATTTTATTCAATTAATATACAAAATATTAAAATAGCCAATTCCAATGATAATATGTATCAGGAGATTAAAAACAGAAAGGAGTGTTACTTCTGACGTGACGTCAAATTTTTCAAATTTTTTTTTTTTTTCGCGGAACCAAAATTTTTTCCACACGTAAAAATATTTTACCTTTTTTTTAGAGACACAAAATTTTGCCGCCCCGGGACCGAAAAAATTTTTTTCCCGTGTGCTGCCCCGCGGTACATCAATTTTTGCGGAACCAAAATTTATTTTTCCCTTTTTGCCGCCCTCTCCAGGTTGCCGCCCTAGGCGGCCGCCTAGTTTGCCTAGTGGCCCACCTCTGGATACTGATAGTAGTTAAGCGAGTTCATCCACATTTTTTTGTTCTTATGGCTGATTCAGTCAAATCGAATAAAAAAAACAAGATTTCTTAATAAATAAATTCCAGTACAAAACGAATCTTTGAAGTGTTTGTTGATACTCGAAGAATTTATGACAAATTTTTTTTTTTTTTTTTTTTATTAAAAACAAACACAGAAGAGGCAATAAAATATTTTAAGATTTTACCTGAAGCTATTTATTTTTTTCAAAATATTTTAATTAATAAAGCCATCCATAATCATAAAAAATTTTAATTGCTTTTTTAAAGATAACGATAAGAAAGTAGTATTCAATCAAAAAATTTGAAATTTTAATTCCGAAAGAAGAACTTTAAAATAAAGTGATTAACGATATCTTAATTAAGCCCTCTTGAATAAATTTATTTATTTATTTTTTAATCGGAATCGGAAAGAAAATATAAATCAGGATGCCCCTCCCTGCTAGAATTCCATTCAATTCACGTATCTACGTAGGCAAGGAAAAAATTAAAACAAGCAACATTTACGAATAATTGAGGAAAAAGATTTCGGGCTGAATGAATGACGGAATGAAAGTAAACCAAAATAATAAATAAGAAATCATGTATATTGATTGTTTATGTATTGTTTGATTAAAATATTATAGTAATCCCTTTTTTTGAGTTTGGAAAAAAATTAGCCTCTACGAGCCAGTGGCGGATCCAGAGATGTTTCTTGGAGGGGGGGGGTAATCTGGAGTGACTGGTCGCACAGCACACATTTTTTTCTTAATTTCGGTAATTTAAAGGCGCATTCTGTACTTGTTTGCCAGAATATAAATACAAATCAAATTTTTAAGTATTCATTTTTGAAATTTTACATTAAAATTACATTTTTTTCGAAAAAAAGTATTTTTTTTAAATCTCAGGGGGTAATTACCCCCTTTACCCCCACCCCTTGTATCAGCCCTTGCTACGAGCTTGATACAAAGGATGGAGATTTGACTGGTCATATGTCACTAAGTCCACCAGCAAAAAAATAAATAAAAACTTCGATCGGAAAATTCTAAAAAAAAGATATTCTATTTTTGTTTTTTTACAAAGTACAAATAAAAAAA
The DNA here is from genome assembly GCA_023213315.1 of Euborellia annulipes. NCBI lineage: Eukaryota > Metazoa > Arthropoda > Insecta > Dermaptera > Anisolabididae > Euborellia > Euborellia annulipes. The sequence continues at coordinate 65,585 of JAKCPI010007710.1, forward strand.
AAATTCTGTCTGAGTTTAGGGTCAACCCTAAATTTTAAAAGAAAATATTAGATATTTTTATGAAATTTTTTCCGGCGACCCAGACGTTTGGACCAAATTAACTCATGAAAAAAAAATAATTTCTTGAAGGCGTTTTCTACTCTGAAGCATATTTATTCGAATATGAAATTAAAATTTTTTTTTTTTAATAGAAGCTACTACAAGCTTGGCTTTATTCTTGATTGAAAAATTCGAAGATTTTCTTTATCAAAGGGTAGGGAAATATAAACATATATCGGGCGGTAATGTTTTTTCCCTAGGGTGGGCAGGATCTCCCACGTAAAGACAGTCCAGAGACGCAGGGGCGGGTCTGCGTTTCTCTCGTTTAAGGAAAGTTGCTTTTGCGGTGCAATCCGCCCACTTAGGACATGTCGCCTTCCTTCTCCGCAGACTGTTTGGCAGCAAATCCAAAACCAAAAACGAAAACAAAATTGTTTTCTTTTGTTTTACTAAAGCTTCAATACCAGTAATAGATTGAATCAAAAAAACTCATTTAAGAACTGAAAAAGTGTCATATCATATGAATGATTACTAAATTTGTCTTTTTCGAAATATGCCACTTATTGGGATAATGAGAATTTTTGGACAAGGGAGGTGAGAATGCTTCTGCTTAATCATCAAACGTTTTTCTTTTTTTTTTCTAACTAGTTCCAAATATAAAATTAAGCACAGCTAAGAAATTAATTAATTGCTTGGCCAAAGGCAGGTAATTTCGAGCGAACGGTAAATGCCTTAAAGGTGACGTTACCAGCGAACAACAGGCTAGCTAATCAAGTTCAGACACCCACATCAGCACGGATCCATGCTACGTAATCAATTATTTGCTTCTCTTCTTGGGCGGAGGACAGATTCAAGCAAGATTAAGAATCAAATAAAAGTAGCAATAAATAATAAGAGTGATAAATTTGATTGTCACATCCCTCAAACCAGGGGTGGCCAATTTTCTCTATTAGTAGTAATAATGTATAATATAATATAATATTTAGTTGTAGATGCGCAGCCCGCCTTCGGTCTCTAGAATTAAGTTCGTATCCCGTAATTCGAGAAAATTCTCTTCACTCCCTTCCTATGCCGACTACAACCTTAATATAGATGGCGTTACTAGAATTTTTTCCATTTAATTTTTATTTAGTACTAACCTTCAAATGATGTATAAATTTGACAGCAATCTAACTATTGATAGAATTTTATGTGAAGCAACTTTTGTTATTAGAAAAAAAATGAAAAAAAGTGAATTTCGAGTTTTAATAAAGCATTGCTTTTTGATGAAAAAAAATACTGTGGAAACCAAACAATGGCTTGATAAACATTATCCGCACTCTGCTCCATCCAGACAAATGTTAGAGAAGTGGATTGCTGAATTTAACCAACATAAATGATGCAGAGCGCAGTGGACGCCCAAATGAGGCTGTTATTCCAGAAAACATTTAAAAAAAATCGCTATACTCGTTGTATCGCCCTTGAAGGCAACTATGTTGAATAATAAAAGCGAGTTTTGTCAAAATTTTGTTTTTTTCTTACTTATCCTACGGACTTATTGAATGACCTTATTATCTTTAGCAGCGAGGTCAGAGTGAAGTAGATCTTTTCAAGATCAAAGTATAAGAAGATAAAAAAAGTTTTTTTTAAACAGGTACACCCTGTAAATAAATATCAATTAAATTAATACCAAATTTTATTGGATTGTGTGGGCCAAATTTGACAAAAGACTTTTATATTATTATTCTAAAAGACATTAAAGAACCAGTTTTTGCAAGTCAACAATGCAAATACGTTAGGAGAGGAGGAGGGGATTATAAGAGGAGTCAGCCACCCACGGCTGCTTATTTCTTTTATATCTAAAATGGTTTATAAATAATAGATATTGCCTTTCCTAAACATCCACGACAGGTTGTTTTTTTATCATTAAATAAAACAAAAATGTTGATCGAAGTAAATAAAAAATTGAAGAGGAAAGCAGCCAGGCTCTATTAAATTAAACTTCTTTTATGCAAAACGTTTCGGCCAATTTAATCATGCCATCTTCAGTGGCATTGGCTAAACAAAAAATTTATTTACATTGAAGTTATTTAGCTAAATGAATTAAAAAATTTTTTATAAAAATATTTAACATTATAAAGACATGGGCTAGCCGCATGTTGAGGCGCAGCTTGGTGAGGTGACGCAGGATGACTCACTGTGAATTTCTGCGGTGAAAAGCTGCTGGTCAAATTAAAACGCAGTTTTATCAAGCAGTTTCAAAATGGATGGACTACTGCTGATGGATTTCAGTTCATAATTGGAATCGGAAAATGAGTGTGAGGACGAAATGATAGCTGCAGCTCTTCTGATGCAGAAAAAATCAGAGAAACATTTGTATTTGGACAAAAGAAAAAGTCATGGAGAATCAGCCTTGAGTTTTATTTTCATATAGTCTGCATGGCTCGTATCATATATAATTTGACGCATTCGCATAGATTCAATTAATTTCTCTTCCATTTTTTGACAAAACACGCCGTGACAACTGAAGAAAACTGCGAGAGCTGCGTTGCGCAGGTTCACGTACAGTGAATACTGCCTCACGTCACCCTGCGCTGTAACTTGCGGGGTCCCTATCATTTTTGTGTTTCACAAAAATTTACCGTGAGTCACTCTGCGTTGTCAACCAACTTCTGATCATAAGTTTGTTAATTTTACAATAGCCTATGTGTATAAATAACAATGTAAACAATTGTATATGATGACAGTCTGCGAAGAGAATTTCGCATATCAAGTTTTTCTATGTATTTTTGTGGTGTTTGTAGTAATGTTTTTTCTATTTATCCCCGGGGATATAGCCCTCCCTGCTCCCCCCCCCGTCTGCAGGCCTGGTCACAAGGTGAAAAGAATAACAATGTTAAGGACTTCTGATTAGCAAGACAAGAGGATCTTTTAATCAATAAAAAACACAATTATCTAAAACTCAAATGAATGAAATAAATATTAATAAGTTTATTTATTGAAATTGATTATGAAAAAATAAAAATTATTTAAAAAAGAAAATTATATACACGTGTATATATACAACATTTGAATCTTTTAACACATAAAAATTGAATTTATGTAGAAATGTCTATTAATAAAGTATCAATTGAAAAATTTTAAAATAATCACAGTTTAGGGATAATAACGGGAAAATTGATCCAACTGACTCGAAACTTGACTGCTTTCGGCTAAAACAAAGATAAACAATAATCATCAATCAATAGCTTAAAGATATTTTTTTTATAATAATAAATACATATCTAATCTAATCTAATTTTTTAATTTCCATATTTCTAATTTTTTAAATGTCACAAAAATATTTCATCAAAAGTAAATTAAAAGAAAACTTTTCTATCAATAACTATTTATTATTTTAAAATATTAAATTAAAATTTTGAAGAAAAATATTAAAACAAAATTGAATATTTTGGAATTACCAACTTAAATAAATATCGCTAACCAATCCTAATTTTAAAAAGATACTATAGGCCTACATATATTTCAATCTAATAAACACCTGTCATCACGGAAATAACATCAACAAGTGAAGCGGTAGGAATAATTTCCAGGTATATTGAATGAGATATTATAATCGAAAGCTCAATTTGTTGAAACCAGACAAAGATATGAAAAATTTCTGGCATTTTTTCGAAAAAAGTAAATTAATGATTGCGAGTCGATGAATAGACAATCCATAGCCTGATTATCAATTTTGGTTATAGTCTGCTAATGAAATAAATTTCTTTTTGAAGACCAATTTGAATTTTCTTTATAATAATCGTTAAAGATTAAATCAAATGCAGAAAAAAAGAGTTTTAACAATTCATTATAAAAATTTCCGAAGCTTGCAAGATGTTGAAAAGAAGTTTTAGATATAAATAAAAGAACAAACAAAAAATTTCAATGTCTCAGATGGAACTTGTTGGCCTCACAAAGACTAGAAAAAAATTATATTATATTATTTTATTGAATTGAATTTTGTCATGATGGAGGATCTTGTTTATAGGGATAAAATAATTGATGTTCGCACGTACTTGCGTCTAGCCTCAGCTTCTCTAAAAATTTTAAAATAATTCTTACACATTGTTTGACACCAAATCATTTTTTCGTACTGATGACGACCAGGTCGAAATATCTACTAATTAAAGATGATGTGAGAGGAGTCCATCTTTATTCTCCGGTCCTTTCCTTCAAATAATTGATATTTTTTCAATGAACAACCTAACAAGAACCAGATCTTGGTTTTATTAAATGACCGAAATAATTAGCAGCCCAAATGAATGTTGCCCATTAAAAAATAAAATACATTTGTTTATATTGAATAGACATTCATCAAATAAAAACATAACATTAGAAAGTTGTAGGCGATGTTAAAAAAATAAATTTAGAAGATACGAGATATAAATTTTCTATGACATTAAAAGAATAATAAATACCTTTAGACAGCCATTGCAAGAACGGAAGCCAAGCCGGTGGGGAGCCATTGGCCTGACGAGTCCTGGGCGAAGATAACATTGCGATCCAAATAAAGGAGAACTTTGCCGCATCGGTAAACTTGTTTGGCCTCACGAAGTCTAGAAAAAAAATTATATTTTATTATTTTATTGAATTGAATTTTATCATATTAAGGTTATTTACCTATTAGGAATCGGAACAAAAAGAATGCCCCGCTCTCTACATCGTCTCTCAACGAGTTCCTTGAAACTTTGTGGAGTTGCACGTTGTTTGATTGATGCTTCGATACCAGACATCATCTCAGAAGAGATCGAAGGCGGTGGTGGTGGAGGTGGCGGTGGTGGTGGTTGGCCAAGTCCAGGAATTGAATTAGCATTCGGAGCGTTGGTTGTTGTTACTTCGCGGTCCATTAACTCCAAAGCATGGCGGAAATGTTCTGCAAATTATAATAAACCATTTACAAATAAACCGAAAGAACAAGTCTTTTATTAATGCGATAGATTAAATATTAAAATCCAATTACTATTTAAAATACTGTGTTTTTTCATTGATTTTCTACAGAGTGATAATCCTGAATTTTAGAAATTTTGTTAAATGTATCAACCGAAAAAAAGTTTAAGACGATATTTAAGAAAAGATCTCAGCAAGTGTTATCTAATATTAGGAAAGATAGTGAGAAAAGTGGTTTAAGAAATTAATGCCCAGTTGCACCAACATATATCTCTGGTCTCAAGCTCGTCTTTCACCTTACAATTGAACTTAGAGCGTTGTACAGTGAGGGTCAATATTAAGTCCCACCCATGCGTTTTCTACTTGTGATCATTTCATTGTTTTTATAAAAGAAAATGAAAATTTTTATTGGAAATTTTCTAGTTTTGAACCATGAAAGTTTCCATTAAAAAATATATAATATTTTTTTAAAAACAATGAAATAATCACTAGTAGAAAATACATGGGTGGGACTTAATATTGTCCTTCACTGTACCAACATTTAATCGGAACTTAAGTTTTCTTTTTGAGCTTACATCTCAAGTAGTCAAATTTGACGACTTAAGTCCCTCCCAGCCTGAATTCATAACCTAAAAGGAGAATTGTGACATTTTATCTAATCAACTATCTATATATATCCTAGGAATATATATATATTTTTTTAATTAATCAATCTTATTGTTATTATTTAAAAAAAATTATATTTTCATATTGCCTGTCAAGAATTTTTAAAAAATATACCAGGTTATATATAAAAAATTCGAAATAAAATTTGTTGAAACATATATCTTACAGCAAAGATAAAACTTGTTGGTGCAACTGGGCATAAGAAATTTATGAGTGGTTTTCTGAAATTGAAAGTAAAATTAGCAAACAGACGTGCATCTCAATTATGTAAAAGTTTGTTATGAGGAAGAAAAAAAGTTATAAATAGACACATTCATGGGCGTATACAGAGGAGAAAATCTGTCCCCCTTTCAAACTTGGGATAAAAATAAAAAAAACCAAAAATATAAATAAAAAACTGAAAAATTCACGCCATCTGTGAGAAGATAAAAACTAGGAGAGACGCCATTCCAAAACTCCATTTAACTTGTGGCATTTAATAAAATAATACAATAGATATTAGAAAAGTTGCCGTCGCCCTCAAATTTTGAGCTGGGTACGCCCATGGACACATTTTAGAGAAAGATCGAGAAGTGAAGAGGGAACGTAAGCAGAGATATAGATAGTTCTTTGAGTTGTTATAAAATAGTAAACTATTGATATTGAATTCATACAATTGATAAAAAATCTGGTGTTGTGGTCGCACAGCACACAACTTTCTCTTACCAACGGTAATCGAAAGTTGTATTTTGTGCTTGTCACACCAGACTTTTTTGTGTCGAGATATATTTAGTTTCAGACTGTACAGTACAATTGAATTCAAATGGGAAAATATTTATATTTTGTTACCATGGCAACCATTTCTTCTATCTTTTCTATGAAGTACAAAAAGCGAGCTTCAAACAATTTTGAGGTCAAAATAAAAATATACATTTGAAAGAGCATCTAAAAAATAATTGATTTTTGAATTTTAATCAAAATTGTTAGAACGAATTTTGAGAAAATCGAAAAAAAGTGAAAAAATACACAAAAAAAAGTACTAGTACTTTTTGGCAGATTTTGATTAAAAGCTTATTTTCACTCTCCAGGGGGGTGCCTAACTCAAATATAAAATTTCAGCCTCATAGCTCAATTCCTTCATGCTTAAAATTGAACAGAGAGAGATACACACACCCACAGACAGAACATGTCGCGAAAACCACTTTTTTGGATTCAGGGGACTTCAAAACGTGTACATCCATCAAAATCTCGACATCGAATTTTTGACATGAATCCAATACTTTCTCTCTATATATATTACCATATATAGGTAAGAGAAAAGTAAAAAACCAATAAACATAAAAATCTAAATCTTTGATGTTTTAAATACCTTTGATTCCAGGCTGCCCTTGTAAATTGTCAGAAACCAATTTCTTCCAGCCCATGTACCAATTTCTGATTTCATCATAATTAGGTGAATGTTTGAGCCAAAATCTTAACACTTGTAGCCATTTTGGGAAAAAGAATTTCTCTAAAAGACTAGCCATCGTATATGTTGGGAGCATATCTTCCCAATTCATTGCCCAATGCCAGCATTCTAAAAAAAAAAAAATTTCAATTACAAAAAGAGAAGAATTAGATGAGAAGAGGGTGTGGTGATCCATTGTATGAGTAAAAATTTTTTATCATATAATAATAATAATGAATAAATTAAAACTACTCTTTTTACAGTAAGTTGTTTGTATTCAATTTTTCAATACACCTTCAACTATATAATCTAAAACAGTGATTTTCAACCTTTTTTTTTGAGAAGATTTCAAAATTTGGCGGCACACAAAGAAAAAGATAAGTCTAAAAATTGTTTACGTACCTATAATACACTGTGTAAAATAATTTATGATATTATTTTGAATGTAAAATAAAATATGTACTACAAAAACAACAGTACAATTTCTTTTTAAGCGATATTATTTAATAATTTTAGTATATTCATATATATAAGTACTTTAGTTTAACCTTACTCGTAATAAAATAAAAAAGCATTATAATTTTTACTATACATTTTTAACATTTGACGGCACAAAAAAGTGTCGCGGCACATGGTTGAGAATCACAGGACTAAAACTTAAATGGGTATTTTAATCTCGCTCGTGATTTTTTTCTTTTGATAAAATTGTAAAAATTTAATAAAGTTCAGTGAAGGACAATATTAAGTCCCACCCAAGCGGTTTTTTCTTGTGATTATTTCAATATTTTTACAAAAGAAAATGAAAATCTTTATTGGAAATTTTCTAGCTTTGAACCATGAAAGTTTCCATTAAAAAAATATATAGATTATTATTTTAAAAACAATGAAATAATCACAAGTAGAAAACGCATGGGTGGGACTTAATATTGTCCTTCACTGTACATCAATAAAGTAATAGTACTCGGAGTCTCCTAAGGACGAGACAGCGTAATTTGTTTTGTTTACCGGAAATAGTATATATTTAAAATTTGAAAGAAATCGTCAAAGAGTATATTGAGAAAATTGGAAAATATTAAAAAAGTACATCAATAAAGTACTAGCACTCGAGGATTCCCAAAGACGAGACTTAGCGTAATTTGTTTTATGTATCACAAATAGTAAATATTTAAAATTTGAAAGAAATCTTTAAAGGGAATTTCAAGAAAAATGGAAAAAAACTAAAAAAATTCATCAGTAAAGAACTAGTTCCCGAATTTTCCCATAGATGAGACCTAGAGCAATTTCTTTTGGTTATGGAAATAGTATATATTTAAAATTTGAAAAAAGTCGTTAGACCCGTTTTCGAGAACTGATATGCTTTCAGACAAACAAACTTACATTGCTCGTTTAATAGCAAGAGATAACATACCGAGATGTTGCTGATGAGGATTGATGACGAGCTCATGGAGTGCAGCTGCCAATTTAGGGACAATATGCCTTGTGAGAAAAGCTTCCATATCGGCTTGAGAAAAGACTTGTTTCCAGGGCTCAAGCATCCTTTTTGCAGATGCGTCACTGGCATGCCAAGCTTGAAGGGCAGATCCCAGTTTATTTCTGATCAATGGGAAGATGGTCATTTCAAAACGAGAAGCAAGATGAGGAAGCCAAGGAAGCACCCAGCCATGAACAGGAACTGTGTCTGTCAATGGGTTCCATTCTTCCACCTAACAAAATGAGAAAAAAAATCAATTAAACTTTTTTCTGATGTTATATCCAAAATTGATACCAAATACAATTCGAAATATATGTACAGTGAGGGACAATATTAAGTCCCACCCATGCGTTTTCTACTTGTGATTATTTCATTGTTTTTAAAAAAATATTATATATTTTTTAATGGAAACTTTCATGGTTCAATCCTAGAAAATTTCCAATTAAGATTTTCATTTTCTTTTATAAAAACAATGAAATAATCACAAGTAGAAAGCGCATGGGTGGGACTTAATATTGTCCCTCACTATACAGGGTGGGTGGTTAAACCAAAACGGGCGAATTTTTAAAACCTTGTCAAATTTTCAATTTTGATCATTCAGAAAATAAACACAACTTTTTCCTTCTTCTTCACCAATACAATATATTTATTTTTTTTGTGCCTAATTTGATAATTGACTCAGGGCAGTACAATTTCATCTAAGATCTTAGTTAGATCCCTGAGTCAAGTCAGTATTACATTAGGCACAAAAAAATAAATATATTGTCTTGGTGATAGAAGAAGGAAAAAGTTTTTTTCTAACTGAAGACTTTTTTTCCCTGATGTTATATCTTAAATTAATACCAAATACAATTCAAAATATATATACATAATGACCAATAACAGCTCCGAGGATGGCTTTGACCAAAGCTGAAACGTCAGCTGTTAAAATATATTTTTAAAGAAAAAATTTTGGCTGTGTTTTCTTCTAACTTTCATTTCTGATAGATATAGTTCTTTGGTGATCCTTCGTCTGGTGTCTTTCTCGTGAACGAACACATGAATGCTCGTGTTCCCCTCTCTCTTCATGCAAAAGTTTAAGACACCAGGCGAAGGATCGCCAAAGAACTACATTCTGCATTGAAGATGGCCAGGCGTTAGGCCGGCCGAAATATTTGCATATTATATGGTTTAAGGCGATTCCTGAAAAATTTTTGCTGTTTTATTTCTCCCGTCAAATCATCCTGTGAAACCAGCAACAACTCATATATTATCAAAAAATATTTATTTGTTAAATTAGCTCTAAAGACTAAAAAAAAATTTAAATTAATAATTTATTTTGAAGGAGGTATATAGCTGAGTGTGGATAATCAAATAGGTAGAATGAATGAGCAGGCAGCTAGTTATATTTCAATTTATTAATAAACCAGGGATGGTATAACTAGCTGCCTGCTCATTCATTCTACCTAATTGATTAATAATTTATTAAAAAAATTTTCTTTACTTTTATTTTAACTGCCACAGGTACACTCGTCGGCACAGGATTTAGGTGTCTTTATGGTTAATTTAAAAAATCTTTAACTATTTTTTTAAATATACGTTTAATTTTTTCAGGTCAAACGTGTGCATTATAAACGTTTTGAATTCTCATCTTCAGGACCTGTTTTTTTTTTTAATGTTTACATTTAGTTCAATATTCAACATATATTTAGTAAGTCTATCATATATATATATACAAGATTTTCAATTTACAAAACCACATTTAAACATTTTCCATTAAAATTTTTTGCATATCATTATTTATATTATATATTATATTGACCTGATTCAATTTAACAAAATTTTCTGGGTTTTTATTATTAATTATTAATTAATTCTGTTAAATTGAATCAAGTCACTATAATATATAATATAAATAATGATGTGAAAAAATTTTAACTAATGAAAAAGGTTTAAATGTGGTTTTGTAAATTGAAAATCTTGTTATATATATGATAGACTTCCTAAATATATGTTGAATATTGAACTAAATGTAAGCATTTTTAGAAAAACAGGTCCTGAAGATGAGAATTCGAAAACGTTGATGCACACGTTTGAAGCTGTGGCAGTTTAAATAAAGGTAAATAAACCTCGTCTCAGAATTGGATAAAAAATTTTTCTTTACCTGAGCTTGTATTTTCGGGAGAATAATTTTTTCCAGGATATGTTGGTGCAGCCAAATAGGAATAGAAGGCGGGGCCCAGATTTCTACAAATTTAATTAAAGATTCGGGGTCATCCCGTGCATTCCATTCATCAGTGATGACATCTTTAACGTGAGGTAACCAGGTATGCCATAAAACCCTTCCATATGATTCAGAGGAGATTTCTAAAACTCGTTGCCAGTCGGTCACATCTACAAGAGGCTCTTCAGGTTTCTGAAGGGGCTCCCAATTACGAAGTCGAGCAGTAATTACAGGAGTGGCCACAGCAATGGCGAGTTCATCTAAGCCATGGAGTCGCCATTCGTTTGGATAATCGTCCTGGAAAACGGATATTAATTGTTTAATTTTATTTTTAAAATGTATAGAATATAATTAGGTCTCTAGATAACATGAATGTAGAGGAGGATGTGATTCATTTTGTGGGCGAGTGTCCAATCTTTAGAAATTTTAGATTGTTGTACCTTAATAACGAATTTTTAAATCTGGAATACATTAAAGGCTATTTGAATGAAAATAATATTAATAACATCAGCAGATTCATCAAATACTGTAAAAGTGCGTGGAACTACAGACACTTTTTGACCTGTCAATTTAATAATTAATAAGAGGCACTCAATTTGTTTAAAATAATACATTATACATTCCTTTATTTTATTTACTTTTTTTTTCTTTTCTTCTTCTTTTAATGTTTTGATCTATTTATTTTTGATTTTGTGTACTTTTTTGTTTTTTTTTTTTCCTGTAAGCGACTCTCCTCGACGGCCAACCCGGCCAGGGGAAAGATGTCTTAGGGCTGTATGTCAATTTTTTTATGTAAAATGTTAAAAAAAAAGAATAAAGACGTTTATTATTATTATTAATCAGGTCTCTTCTTTAAGCAAAACTTTTAACATCTGAAATCAGCGTTAATTCATTTTAACACTTCATTGCTTCAAATTGCTAATCTGTAAGCAGAGAGGTTATCGAGGGGTGTAAAAACTCGAACAAGCAGAAAGCATAGCTCTTCTTATGGATCGTTAACACCTGGTGTTAAAAAGTAAATTGTTTTTTTTTTTTTTTTTTTTTAAAGATTCACACTTTTTTCTCATTCACACTCACACTCACACACACATTCACACAGTCTTTTCGGCAACTCAGGCCATTTAAGACTTTATACGATAACCGTTGTAATTAATAAATGTATTTGGGGTTCAGGCATTTCTATTTAAGCCATCTGGTATCCAAATGGCTTAAATAAAATCATCGGACTGCCTGGGTCCGAACCCGCGACGTTTGGTATAGGAGGTAGGCACGCTACATACTACGCCAAACTCGGGGGCAAGTAAATTGTTAATGACTGTGTTAAAACTTGGTTTACCGAATAGCATTTTTTAGAGTTGATGTTAGTACTTTACGTTTTAACAACCAATTTATGATATTAAATTTTAACTTTTAACATCTGAAATCAGCGTTAATTCATTTTAACACCTCTGTTTTTAGAGAATAGACAATAGTATTATTCAAAAGTTTGAACAAATTGTTATTAAATGAATTTCATATTTTCTAATTTACTCATTATGTAAACAAAATTCGGTATGACTACTTATTCAAATTTTACAGAACAAAAAGCCGTAAAGAAAAAGAAGAAGAAAGAAATGTAAATAATCCTATTATTTTAATTGTCCCACTTCAAAAACAAATAATAATTAGAAAATATCAAGTCCATTTAAATGCACTGTTTACCAGACTTTTGACTAATTCAATTTCTTAATATACACCGATGATTAATTTCAATTTGAGAATTTTCTTGTACAAATTTAGTTATTCGACTTGGAGAATAGGTAAATTGAGGCCCCGAAATCAATCCATAAAAACCACAAACCAGCACCACCATTTGCTAATACCACACTCTTGAAAATGGAAACCGAGAAATGTTAACTTCATATATATCTACAATTTATACAAGAGGGGTGATCACAAAGTAAGGTGACTTTATTTTTATCAAAAAATATTTATAATCGTATGGAGGAAGGTCGTCTAATTTACAGGAAGGTGAAGAAAATAGACTTTATTCGGCCCAAAATTATATATTTCCTATGTCAACGTTTCGGAGACTATCCGTCACCGAAACGTGGGCATAAAAAATAAATAATTTTGGGCCGAATAAAGTCTATTTTCTTCACATTTTCTTCAAAAAATATTTATTTGGTGGTGAGGATATCCAGGCAGCCAAAAAACAATAAAGAAAATTATATTTATCTTTATTTCACATGTTTGTCGACGTTTCGGCCGATATTCCGGCCTTCATCGGGACAAATGCTGTTTGCCTCGAGCTCATAGAGGCTCTTGGCAACTCCTGACAATGTGTTTGAGAGAACATTCGTCGGATGTCATGACTTCTGGTTCATTTATTCATCAATTGAATAATAGAACGTGATTGTAGATGATATGTTTAATAGGAAAGAGGATACAGCCAAATAATTGAGCCTCTATTTAGTAATAATCACTCTTTATTGGGACGTTTCGGCTGGGATCAACCATCTTAAGCCTTCAAAGAGCATATTTAATTTAATATAAATTTTATATATATAAATAGAGTTGTCATTAGTTAATAATACAAGTTGTTTGCATTTTTTGTCCAATGAATGTAATATTATTATAATTATAATCTTGATTATAAGCTTGACCTTCATATCGCTTGTTGGTATTTTTAAGAAATATTACATTCATTGGACAAAAAAATGCAAACTTGTATTATTAACTAATGACAACTCTATTTATATATATAAAATTTAAATATGCTCTTTGAAGGCTGAAGATGGCAGGGTTGATCCCAGCCGAAACGTCCCAATAAAGAGTGTTTATTACTAAAGAGAGGCTCAATTATTTGGCTGCATCCTCTTTCCTATTAAACATTTATTCATCAATATTTATTTGGTACCCTTCAAAGTAACTTATGCCAACGCTTTTTCCAATCCTCGAAGCATATCTAATAAGCACTTTGTGATATAGCTTTGAGCATTTACAGTGAGGGACAATATCAAGTCCCACACATGCGTTTTCTAGATGTGATTATTTCATTGTTTTTATAAAAGAAAATGAAAATCTTTTTTGGAAATTTTCTAGGTTTGAAATATGAAAGTTTCCATTAAAAAATATCTAATATTTTTTATAAACAATAAAATAATCACAAGTAGAAAACGCATGGGTGGGACTAAATATTGTCCCCATTGTAAGGCGATTTTCTCTTGTCGATCAAAGAATTTGCATCAAATTTTTGTGTATAAAATGGAATTAAGTGCTCCAAAACATTTGAAAGTGGCATTGGTTGAGTCTACTCTGATTAAAAAAAATGTTTCTAAGCTCTTCCAAGAAAGCCTATAAGATGATAATAAGCTCGTTCTGTACGCCCCAGCACGTCAACATCTGATGAAAACGTTGAAGAAATGAATAAAATAGTATCACACCTTGAATTTTATTAGTCTGAGTAAAACCTTAGAATATATGAATAAAATAGTGTTGGAAAATCGTCTAATCACTATTAGAGAAGTTGCTGATTATGTTGACATCTCGTTTGGTTCGTACCAAACAATTTTAAGGGATGTTTTGCCCATTAGAAGTGTGCCAGCCAAGTTTGTTTCTCGAAACTGCTTAATTTTGACTAAAAGAATCGTCGCATGAGCAATCGCTTAGGAGTTGTTCAATGGCGCGTGATGATCCTGATTTGTTTAACAGGATTTTTTTCTTTTCCCAAAATTGAAGAAACCCATGAAAGGATGGAGATTTGCGACGTTTGAGGAGATAAAGACTGCATCGCTGGAAGGGCTCAAAGCTATATCACAAAGTGCTTATTAGAAATGCTTCGAGGATTGGAAAAAGCGCTGGCATAAGTGTATAATATCTGTGAGGGATTACTTTGAAGGGAACCACATAAATATTGATAAATAAATAAATATTTTTTGTGATGAAGATAGGGGCAGCCTGGTGGATATTATTGAGAAGGATGAATAAATAAAATCCAGAGCTGATGATCAGACAATTTATTTGAATATTTAATTAATTATAAGTTGACGTTTTGGCTCCGAAACGTCTACTTAAAGCGGACGGGATTAATTCAAATAAATTGCCTGATCATCAGCTCCGGATTTTATTTATTCATCCTTCTCAAAAATATTTTTTGATAAAAATAAAAAGTTACCTTACTTTTTGATCACACCTACATATTTAAATATTAAGTAAATAAACAAACGGAGTAATGCGAGTTTTGTTTTTCAAATTGCTAATATTATTTACTATTGGTCAACATATAAGAAATAATTTTACTTGTAGCTCTTGAAATGCTTTGGCTGAAGGTTCTAAGTGCTCAACTCTGTCCAATAAGGCTTCGAGATTTGTAGCTTGGTCTTCAGCATGGAGAGCAGATTCAGTAAATTCTCTTTCGTCACGTTCTAAAGCGACAGATCTATCAGCTAAATAACGCCTTTCACGGTCATTTTCAACAATTTCCTGAAAATAAATAAAAAATACTTAAAATCTGTCTCAAAGAAATATTAAGAGGAGAGAATAGAAATGAAACATGATGGGGTGAGGATAATTCGTTATAAAATGTTTATAGGCTATAATAAAAAGATTTTATAGTCACCTGTTCGCATAAGTCAAGTAAAAGCCGAAGATTATGTTGGAGTTCAGGGAGGGCGAAATGCTGGGTTTGCCGCTCTGCTCTTTGCTGTTGCATTTGTTCAATCGGTCGTTTTTGTCCTGCGATTGCGTGATATCCGCTCAGAACTCGTTGCTCTGGTCCAGTCCAATCGATTACTTTCACCTTAAAATTAAAATAAATAAATTTGAGGGGAAGAAATTGAAGAAAGAAAGAAATTCATATATATATATAGGGTCATCTTCACTTCAGGAAATTAAAAAAAGGAACATCTAAAAGGACAGGCAAGAAAAGGAAAAATCTAATGTGATCAGCAAGGATTTATATGGACCCTGTTAAGCATTAGTGTGTCAAGCGCCAGCTACCGAGTTTTGAGAAAATTAACATTAAAGTTTTTTGTTTTGATTAGATTATATATAATTTTTTTTGTCAATTGTGCAAGTAACATTAAATATACATTTTTTTAGGACATATTTCATAAAAAATACTATTAATTATAGCATTTGAAACAATATTCCGTGCTTAACTCAATTTTTAATTTTTTGGCGCTTGACACACTATTGCATAACAGGGTCCATAGATTAAGAAGATAAGTTCAAGTTAAATAATCCCCCGATAAATGTTTTGATTTGATATGTTTGGTTTGGTTTGGTTCGAGTACAAAATGCACCAAACATCTCCAGTCAAATCAATTAACGCATATAACATGTTATATTTAACTTATTAATTAAATAACTTTTCGAAATCGTTTTGGTGAATTCATATGCACCCCTCACCTTTGTTAGATGGCTGGTATTGGTTACTGGAGCCTCTCTTTGATTTCGTCCACTCATGCCATCTTCAATAACTTCATCGATAGTTTTATAAAAATATCTTGGTTTTCCGGATGCTTTGGAGTTTTTCCTCCATTGTTGGGTTCCACTTATAGCTTTTGACTTTTTCTCTTCTCTTTCAATAATGGGAGGTTCAGTTTCAGCTAATCGTTGAGATTGTTCAGGGCCATAAGCTCCAATTGCCCCTCGTCCTTTTCGTAATCTTTAAAAAAAAAACAAATAAAATCTATAGAAATAATTTTTACTTTCTCTTATTTATAATTATAATCAGTAGTGTAAGTATAAAAATTTTAACAAAGGGTTCGCACCCCGCTCCTAATTTGGATTCAGTCAAAAATTACGATGTCGAGATTTTGATCGATCTCCACGTTTTGAGGTCCCCTGAATCCAAAAAAGTGGTTTCGCGTCATGGTCTGTCTGTGTGTGTGTGGGTGTGGGGTGTGTGTGTGTGTGTGTGTGTGTGTGTGGGTGTGTGTTCAATTTTAAGCATGAAGGAATTGAGCTATGAGGTTGGAAAAATTATTATATTTAAGCTAAACACCCCGGGACCGGAAAAATAAGCTTTTAATCAAAATCGGCCAAAGAGTACCTAGTACTTTACTGATGTACTTTTTCAGTTTTTTCGATTTTCTCAAAATTGTGCTCCAACGATTTTTTTTAAAATTCAAAAATCAATTATTTTTTAGATGTTCTTTAAAATGTATATTCTCATTTTGCAATTGAAATCTTCTGAAGACCACTTTACTCTGTAGTATTTCATTGGGAAGATGGGAGAAATGGTTGCCATGGTAACAAAATATAAATATTTTCCCATACTTATAAATTTTACATCTGAATTCAAATGTTCCGTACTGTCGGGAACTAAATATATGTGCACAAAAAATCTGGTGTGACTGGCGCACAGCACACAACTTTCTCTTACCTTCGGTAATCGAAAGTTGTGTTCTGTGCTTGTCACACCAGATTTTTTGTGTCGACATATATTTAGTTCCCGACAGTACGGAACATTTGAATTCAGATGTAAAATTTATGTGTGGGAAAATATTTAAATTTTGTTACCATGGCAACCATTTCTCCTATCTTTCCTATGAAATACAAGAGTAAAGTGGTCTTCAGAAGATTTCAATCGCAAAATGAGAATATACATTTTAAAGAGCATCTAAAAAATAATTGATTTTTGAATTTAAAAAAAAATCGTTGGAGCAAATTTTGAGAAAATCGAAAAAAACTGAAAAAGTACATCAGTAAAGTACTAGTACTCTTTGGCCGATTTTGATTAAAAGCTTATTTTTCCGGTCCCGGGAGATGTTTAATTAAATATGAGATCCTCGTAGCTCAATTCCTTCATGCTTAAAATTGAACACACACACACACACACACCCACACACACCCACCCACCAGACCGACCGACAGACAGACAGACCATGTCGCGAAAACCACTTTTTTGGATTCAGGGGACCTCAAAACGTGAAGATCCATCAAAATCTCGACATCGAATTTTTGACATGAATCCAATACTTTCTCTCTATATATATATTACATATATACATAGTTGTAAGAGAAAGTAAAATTGGTCGTCTCATCAAAATGAAGCCACTCACGGAAAATTAGTTTGATAGTAATAACTTGTAAAAATGGGCCTGGGATCTTGGACTAATAGGCCAGAATCAATAGCACAGAATGGAAATATATTTTCGCCACTTTGGCACTCAAAAGAGAACAACTTTTGGTAGGATTAATTCAAAAATTGAATTTTCGGACTTTCGCCACTATGATTCTCAGTAGGCGATATTATATTGTTGAAAAAAATAATTGATTGAAATTAAATTACCATAACTCGAGAGCCTTTAGTATAATGATCCTCAATGAAGCAAGAAGCTAAAAGAGGAATATGACAAGGATATGCAAATGTATTTTATAAAATTGATGGATTACTCACTTGGCTTCAACAGGAGCAGAAATTCCTTGAAGGTTTTTGCCAAGACCTTTGCCTGGTTGGTAGCCCATTTGAAGTAAAAGTTTGGCTCCTATGCCTTTGGTATGACGTTCCCAGACTCCAACTCCTCCAGAAGCATTTGGTTTGGATTGGCGGCGACCAAATCCAGGTCTGGTCGTCTCTTCAATATCACTATCACTAAAAACAATAAAATATTTAGTTTGTATAAATATAGGTATATAAATTTTATATAAAACAATAAAGTGAAGATTCCCAGATTGTGCCTTAGCACTCTTTCCTTGTACTAGAAGTCAAGGTATTGCTTCTCGTTCCAAGCAATGATAGTTTTTCTCAATTATTTTGTATATCAATTCTTTTAGAAAAATAAAGATGGGGAAATAGCCCCAGATGCCGAAAAAGTTCTTAATAATAATTGCTAGATTACCTTGAATTGTACGGGAGAGGTTCATCTTTATCTTCTTCATCATCACTTTCCCCTTCTTCTTTATCTTCTTTTTTCTGATTTTGTATTCCTGCCGATACAAAACTGACAGGTGCTGAATAATCTCGACCACCGCCACCTTTAAAGCCTGCTCTTGGAGGTTCATCTTCTTCACTGTCTTCAGCCCAAATTCCTTAAAGAAAAATAAATGTGATATTAATGATATATAGTAAATATGACACTTTTTTCTTTAACTTAATAAATGGAAATTTTTTTTTTAAATGTAATTAATTTGAAAATTTTGATTATCTTAAAACAAAAAAAAAAAACATTTGTTCTATTGAAGAGTTATTCTTATATATTTTTAGTAGCTAAAGTCAAATGATTGATCCTTTTGATCCTAGAGGTTTCAGTGACATAAAGACAAAACTACCACCTTTTTTTAGAATTATAAAATAATGATTCTCACTATGTTTGCCGGACACTTTTAAGTTTGAAGGACAAATTCAAAGGAGTACAAATAAAAAGCAATATCTTGATACACAAAATGTCTAATATGCGTCAAGGGAAGATATCATTGAAAATGTCAGAGTTGTTTAAATTGCTTTTTGAGGTTGTGGCTGTGATGCGATTATAATAGAGTTGTTTAAAGTTGATCTTGATCTAGTCTAGTGATTGTTTGATGTCATACTAGAGTGTCGAGATTCATTCGATTTTATATTTAATTAAACAAGAGGATCCCGTAAAAGAAACCTTTCAAAAGAGTGATCTTATTATACATAAGAAAATATATATATTATTTTATATATATATATACACATATGTGTTTTGTCCCTTTTCTCCCTTTATAACACGGCGATTATTGACAAGATTCTCATGAAAGAAAGTAATTTTCAACATATCAAGTTGTTATTTAAAAATTAGTGTTTTATACATGTGATTATTTCATTGTTTTTTTATAAGGGGTAAATCTTTATTGTAAATTAATGTTTTTGGAGAAAACTTCTACTACTTTTTTGTAAATTTTCAAGATTTGAATCACGAAAGTTGGATTAAAAGTTTTTCCATGTTTTTTTAATAAAACAATGAAATAATCATATATATATATATAATATATATAACTCATAGATGAGCTTGGTACTCGTAGGTTGTGTTATGTCCGTTTTATTATGAAGCACTTATAAAAATGAAAGTTATCATAGATATATGCTAAGACACAGTGTGTTAATGGTTGATCCAGATATTTCTTTCTTTCGGCATACTTCTGAAAGAAACCATTAATAATCCTCAAACTGATGTTATATTCATTTTATTAAATGCAAATAATAGGGTGTGAGAGGAAGTATATTCTACTTGTTTTATTCTCTTTCATTTGTTTGTATTTTTAATAAAAATAATTTTTTAAAATGAGAGATGATATAATAAAAGAGATGATGAAATATGGCTGAGAAGGATTATTGTCGGGGAGACATGGAGTAAAGCAGCCAAGAATGAAAGCCTATATTGAATAAATTAAACTCCCAAAAAGTTAGTTGTTTAATTTATTCACTAGAGGCCTTTCAAAGTCATTTTCCTCCAAATATCTGACTATTCAAATATAATAGAATAAAAAAGTTTTTACCATAAATTTGTTTATTCTTGCTGATACGTCTACCACGTCTGTTGATATTAAATTCATTTTCTAAATCATAATCAGTGATTTCAAAACGTAAAACTTCTTCATCTGCCATCGTAGAAATAATTATATAATACAAATGATTAATTTAAAAATAAATTAAATAATAAAGATAGAAAATACTTTCAAATCTCATTTATGTTAAAAATGGACGAAAAAAGCGAGGTTTGACATTCGTTAGAAATGCCAACAGAGAAAAAGTTTAATTACTAAATTTTAATACCAACAGCGGAAAACCACCAAAATACAAAATATATTATTAATATTTAATAAAAAATAATAATATTCTGAGACTCGCATACAAAAAAAAAGGTCAAATGATTTTCACTTGAGGGAAAAATTTCCCCTCAGGGCGAAAAACTTTGGCTAAAAACAAGTTAAAATGATTTTACGAGCGGAGAAAAAATTTTCCTGCAGGACGAAAAACTTTGGTTCCGCAAAAGAGGAAAGGCTCCGCGGGCGGGAAAAATTTCATCTTTCTAAAAAAAAGGTAAAATGATTTTACAGGCGGAAAACTTTGGTTCCGCAAAAAGGAAAATGGGGCAGAAAAAATTTAGTTTCTTTAAAAAAAATTTTCCGCGGAAAACTTTTGAGTTAAGCCTCCCCGAAAAAATTTCTATATACGCCCCTGATAGTAAATACAACTTTCAGTTTCGGCTACGGTTTCGGCTGAAACTAAGTGAGGCCGAAATTCGGTTTATGTTTCGGCTGAAAGTCTTGTTTAGGTCGGACCCTATTAAGAATAAAAAAAAAATTACAGGAGGTGGATTTGAACTCGCACAGGTTTGGTTACGTGAGGATGGAAAAAAATATGTCAACCATTTAACCCATTCAGCCGTGTTTGATTTTAATTTAACATGAAAAAAATAAGCCATATGAGAAACATGAAATAAAAGAAGGATTAAAATAATTTTAATATTCTACATATGATATATCATTTTTCATTACTTTTAATGCGGATTAATAATTTATAATAAAAATATCAATAGGATGCATAGTTTTCAAATAATTCAATGGGCAAACGTCAGATTGTTTATGCCTTAATGTAAATAAACCAAAAACTCTATCTAACATATGATACATGTAATTAATTCTTGAATTCCCCCTGATTCCAAATAACTAACCCCCTTTTAATTATATGATCTAATTTGGGAGTTATTGACGATCAAAGTTAAGCTTATTTTCGAGATTCATTCCGACATCAACACCCAATTTTCTATATTATTGAAAAAGCATATTTAGCATTGTCTGATTAAAACCAAATTTTTACCAGAGATTTATAATTAAAAAATGAGTTTTTTCTAAAGTTTCATTGAGATTGGTAAAGAAATAAATAAAATATTGACTATTTTGTAAATTGAGTTTTAGAATTCGGGATCCCGGTTGGGTAAAGAGAGCGCTCTGTGAACCGGCTCTAGGCTTGAATCTGAGATCCCAATTCTAAAACTCAATTTACAAAATAGTGAATATTTTATTTATTTCTTTACCAATCATTATGAAACTTTAGAAAAAAACTCATTTTTTAATTATAAATCTCTGGTAAAAATTTGGTTTTAATCAGACAATGCTAAATAAGTTTTTTCATATATATGGAAATTGGGTGTTGATGTCGGAAGAATAAAATAGCTTAACTTTGATCGTCAATAACTCCCAAATTAGATCATATAATTAAAAGGGGTTTAGTTCTCTGGAATCAGGGGAAATTCAAGAATTAATGACATGTATCATATGTTAGATAGAGCTTTTGGTTTATTTACATCAAGGCCTAAACAATCTGCCCTTTGTCCATTGAATTATTTGAAAACTATTCAATACTATTGATTTTTTGATTATAAATTATTAATCCCCATAAAACGTAATGAAAAATGATATATCATATGTAGAATATTAAAATTTTTTCAATACTTCTTTTATTTCATGTTTCTCATATGGCTTATTTTTTCCTTTTTTAATTAGATAAAGTGTGGCTCAGGTGGTTAATTCGTCGTCAAGCAATCTATATTTTTTTCCATTCTCACGTAACCTAACTTCGCTAGTTCAAATCCACCTCCTGCACTTTTTTTTAAATCATATTATCAATTTCCTTTTATTTTTAATGCTAACTTATAATTTCATTTATCTTTCATTATAACGAGAGAAAGGATTTGTGGAATATAAATTTTTGTAACTCTATGTTTAGGGAATTTTGACAAATTTTTAAATAACTTTTTTTAATTGTTGGCATGTAGGCCACCTTTTTGTGAGGCTGGTGTTGGAGAAAAAATATAATAGTTCATCGTTCATTTGAACTAGCTCTGATCTAGTAAACTCAGGACCCGGAAATCAGTACTGTTATCATATGATATGTCAGATATAAAAAATATTAGATTTTATATAAAACTATAGATATATAATGAATTTATATATATTGTATAAATAAATACATTTATTATTATATTAAAAAATGGAAGAAGTGGATAAAATAATTATTCATTCTTTTCAACAAATAGGATGGTAATTTCAATAATAATTTTTTATTTTTTCTAAAGAATATTTCCCTAATTTTAATCAATTTTATTTGATTTTAAGCTGGTTAGAGGAGGACGAACAAGATTTCTCTCAAACTGACACTTTGGTGCCGGCAGTTGTCAAATGCATTGAAACCATTGACCCTCAATTGGCGGCAGGGTTGCCAAAGAAATTGCCAATAAATGTCGCATCTCGATTTCGTGTGGCAGCTTCTCTAGCCCAAGCCTGTCAAGATCTAGGATATACAAGAGAAATTGGATGCCAGACGTTTCTTTATCCAACTGAAGCCGAAGCAAGACGATTATGTATGTTTTTAGTTGAGAAACTGCCACGAGAAGGAGATAAACAAACGGGGGAAGGAAATTTATCTGGAGGGGCATCTGTAACAACAGTCGCTGCCGAACATGCGAGAAGACAACTGTCCCAACCGTGGGTGCCATCTTACTGCCTCACGAGAGGAATTCGATTTTCCGAACCACCAGATAACAGTTTTGACATTCAAGGATGCTGTCATTACCGTCCATTTAGATCTCAGCCTTTAGTCGTACCCGATTTAGATCCTTCTAATTCTGAAATTGAAAAGAATTATTGGGCGAGATATTTATTACCAGTTCATGAACAATTAAGAGATAAAAGGCTTCTAATACAATCACTAATAACTTATAATACCACCGAGAAATTACCTAAACTTTTGCTACCTGCACGACCTCGATGGGCTCCAGTACCTTTACCTCGTAGTCAAAATACAGAAGTTACGACTACGAAAATATTGAAGAAAGAAGAGGAAATTCAAGCTGCACCACCCCGAGTTCCAGTTCCTACTCCAAGAACGCTCACCTCCAATTCAATTCTTGAACAACCTCAAGAAAAAGTTGAAAAAGTCCGAGGTGAAGTTGAACAAATCCGAAATGAAGTTCGTGAATTGGAATCACGAATGCAACATTTGACGGTTAAATTGAGTCAAGTAACTCAAGCCGCTGAGTCAGAAGAGGCGAATCTAAGAACTCGTGGGGAATTTGGAGCCGTACGTAAGAAAGTCCTTCAATTACTCCCAAATGCAGAGGAGAACATTTTGAAATTGAATGCCGCAGCTGAAGCTGCAGCGCAACGATTAGCGCGTTTGGCCAGCCAATGGGATTCACATCGAGGGCCATTGATTGAAGCTTACAGAGAGGCACGAAGGGCTTCTACAAATCGTGCCTCTGAAAGTCAACGACATGCGGATAGTTTAAGATTTTTAAGAGATAAAATGAGAGAGTTGTCAGAGGAATTGGCATCGAAAGAAGCTCTACAAACGCAATTACAAGCTGAACATGCCAGAATCTCCAAAGAAACAAACAGGTAATAATCTTTTAAAAGATTGAGACTTATTTTTCCCTTGCGCTTCTAATTTAATATTAAAGTAACTGATTTAAACTTTATATCTTTCAGATGCGCCTATACTCGAAGGATAGTTGAAATCGTTAATAACGTCCGGAAACAAAAGGATGAAATTAATAAAGTCTTAGAAGATACTCGATTACTTCAAAAAGAAATACATTCTTTAACTGGAAGAGTTGAACGGGCCTTTACTGTTGCCGACGAGCTCATATTTAAGGTACCTTTTGATCTTTAGGGCCAAGAGGGATAAATATGAGACAAAATCAAAACTTGAATTGTTTAAACAGAAATAAATTTGTTAAAATTATATTAAA
Source organism: Euborellia annulipes (assembly GCA_023213315.1). Taxonomy (NCBI): domain Eukaryota; kingdom Metazoa; phylum Arthropoda; class Insecta; order Dermaptera; family Anisolabididae; genus Euborellia; species Euborellia annulipes. Next base: position 90,001 of record JAKCPI010007710.1, read on the forward strand.
TGTTGGTAAATTGTTAAATTCAATTTTGGAGGTGTTACTCCAGTGTACAGTGACGGACAATATTAAGTCCCACCCATGCGTTTTTTTCTACATGTGATTATTTCATTGTTTTTATAAAAGAAAATGAAATTCATTGCAAATTTTCGATTGAACAGAAAGATTCCATTAAAAAATTTATAATATTATTTTAAAAACAATGAAATAATCACAAGTAGAAAACGCATGGGTGGGACTTAATATTGTCCCTCATTGTACATATTTACATTTTTATCTGAATTTAAGAATCGGAGAGGGTAAGTGAGGCACTTATGTTTGTCAAACGATGGTGCACTACACTGAGACTCCCAAATAGGATCAGGATTCATGATATGGATTTTACTCAGAGACCTCTTACACCACTGAGAGTAGAACAAGTTAGAGAATATAAAGTAATTTGTATGTTTTTAAAATTATTGTATATTTTAGGATGCTCGTCAAGGGGATGAATGGTGTCGCCGAGCATATAAACAACTCGCTCTCTTACAACAACTTTGCGGCGAATTGGTTCGTCTGGTAGCTGAAACTGGAGCAATAATGCGCGAAATCCGAGATCTAGAAGAACAATGTGAACAAGAGGCTACGAAAAATGTCAGTGCAAATTTAGCAAGAGTGTCTGCTGACCTGGACCAAATGAGAAGAGAGAATGCAGCCGTGGCCGCTCAACTTTCTGCTGCAACTGGAACAGCTATACTAACTGGGACTGGGACTACCTAAAATTAATACTCTTCTCTTTTTAAAAGGAGAAATTATAGTCATAAGGAAAAAATAGAGATATTTAATATCAACTCATATGTTCTTGAAGATGCGTTCTAAATACTCAACTCAAAAAAGCAAAATATTGAGCAATGGCTATTCAAAAAAAAATTAGTGAAGCCTGTAAGAGAATTGAGAAGTCTGTTAGCATATTACTGGGCCATTCCATTTCAAGGGTCTTCAGGAGCGCTCATCTCATGTTCAGTACCAAATTACTAAGGCTTTTTAAAGTATTTTTTATGCAGTTTTTTTTTTTTTAATGATTTAAATTCGTGAGCATTTTGTTTGAAATATTGCTTTTTTTTAAATTATGATTAATTAAAAAATTAAAAAAATTATTTTTTATATTTATAGAAAATGCAAAAACTTGCATTTATTAAAGATCTAATTCATCATGAATCCATCGAAACCTCAAAATGTACTGTAACCCAGCATCTCAGATTTATATGTAATTTTCTGTGCTTTCACTACCTTATTAAGTTTACAAAATTTTACTTTTTCTTGAGAAAAAAAATTTTTAAAGTTGTTTAAAAATGAGCATAGATAGCAATTCTGAGGCTCCTAGTTGAATTGACATTCTTTTAGAAATTTAATCATAACTTCCTTTATTTTAAACATATCAAGGTGAAATTTTCACTAACATATTCAGAATAAGTTGCAGATTTAGATAAAAATTAATTTACCCCTCAAAGAATTACTCAAATTCATTTTTTTAATCAAAATTTTTCTTGCAACAAAAACAAATGTTTCAAATCCTCTTTTAGAACAAAAGCAGTGGAGAAGAACTTTTTTTTCACTCAATATATGAACGTGAACTAAAAGACTCTGATAGAAAATGTTTTTTTGAGAGATTTTATATTAATTTTAACCAAAACTATATTATAATAATTCATAAAATTGGATTAAAACACTAATTATAAGTGTATACTTGTGAGAAGCATAAAAAGATAAATGGTCATTTTATGTTTTTCAGATCCTTGATTTATGTGATTAGTGTTTTATGTTAGTGTTTGTGCGTAAGCAGTGGCTTAGCCAGGGGGGGGGAGATGCCACTCGTTTGGTGGGAGATGACATCTTAAATATTGCATCACTAAATCACCCTCCAAACGGGTGGCATTCGGTACGCCACCTCTCCCCCCCCCAGTCAAGCCACTTTCTACCACAAACACAAAGAAAAAAAAAAAAAAAACACCAGTCACCCATTTGGGAGGGTGACACCCGACTATGAAAAAAGCAAGTTAATAAAAGCGTTGTAAAAAATAAAAACATACAAAATATATAGGCCTACTATTTTTTTAAATTAATATATAATTAATTAATACCCTAAAATTATAAATAATTATATTTTAAGGATTCTTGTCGACATATCGTTTGATTCAATGAATAAAATTTTGTATTTATATAAAATTTTGTATAGGCTATATATATATTTAATATCCAAATATGATATTAAAATTTTGAATAATAACCATAGTATTGTATATTTCAAGCAGTCAACATTTAAAATACACAGAGCCTTTTGAATCAATTGACTTTTTTACTTTTTTTTTACTTATGAAATGCAAGTGGTCAAGTTAACTAAGGTGCTATGGGAAACTAAATATATCTCGACAGAAAAAAATCTGGTGTGACAAGCAGGGTACACAACTTTCTCTTACCCAAGGATAAGAGGAAGTTGTGGCCTATGCGCCAGTCATACCAGATTTTTACTTTCTCTTTGCTCTATATATGTTAATATATAGAGGTCCCCTGAATCCAAAAAGTGGTTTTCGCGACATGGTATGTCTGTCTGTGCAGAGGCGTACCGAGGCAGTTGGGGGCCTGGGGCGGCACTAGAAGAGGGGGCCTTATATTGAATTTTTTTTTTTTTTTTTGGGGGGGTGCTCATCTTTAAATATCCCTCTCCTCCATACACAAAAATATTTTTAAAATCCGTATATCCCTGAACCCCAAAGGCCCCGGGGCCTCTCAAAGAGAAATTTTCATTAAATTTTGTTTTACTTGAGCCCTGAGGGCCCCGGGGCCTCTCAAAGAGAAATTTTCATTAAATTTTGTTTTTACTTGAGCCCCAAGGGCCCCGGGGCCTTTCAAAGGGAAATTTTTATTAAATTTTCTTTTTTTTTTATCTAAATTTTCCCATTTTTACTTGAACCCTGAGGGCCCCGGGGCCTTTCAAAGGGAAATTTTCATTAAATTTTTTTTTTATAAATATATGGGGGCCTATGCCGGTTCGGGGCCTGGGGCGGACCGCCCCCCTCGCCCCCCCTCGGTACGCCACTGTGTCTGTGGTCTGTGTGTCTGAGAACAAAATATATCAAGAACGAAAAGGGAGTTGAAATTTTATATTCAAGTTCAGTGCCGTAACAAGGGTATGAAACGCCTGTGGCAAGTGTCTAACTTGCGCCCCCCCCCCTCCCCCCTCCCCCCATAAAGGTGGATTCACACCGGGACCTGACTTGTCTTGAGTTGAGTCCGGTGGCGAACCCAACCTATGTATCCCTATGGAGGTGCATTGATAATACGATTTAAAAAAAAAAAGTGCAGGAGGTGGATTTGAACTCGCACAGGTTTGGTTACGTGAGGATGGAAAAAATATGTCAACCATTTAACCAATTCAGCCGTGTTTGATTTTAATTAACATGAAAAAAATAAGCCATATGAGAAACATGAAATAAAAGAAGTATTAAAAAAATTTTAATATTCTACATATGATATATCATTTTTCATTACTTTTTATGCGGATTAATAATTTATAATAAAAATATCAATAGGATGCATAGTTTTCAAATAATTCAATGGGCAAAGGTTAGATTGTTTATGCCTTAATGTAAATAAACCAAAAACTCTATCTAACATATGATACATGTAATTAATTCTTGAATTCCCCCTGATTCCAAATAACTAAACCCCTTTTAATTATATGATCTAATTTGGGAGTTATTGACGATCAAAGTTAAGCTTATTTTCGAGATTCATTCCGACATCAACACCCAATTTTCTATATTATCGAAAAAGCATATTTAGCATTATCTGATTAAAACCAAATTTTTACCAGAGATTTATAATTAAAAAATGAGTTTTTTTCTAAAGTTTCATTGAGATTGGTAAAGAAATAAATAAAATATTGACTATTTTGTAAATTGAGTTTTAGAATTTGGGATCTCAGATTCAAGCCTAGACCCGGTTCACAGAGCGCTCTCTTTACCCATCCGGGATCCCGAATTCTAAAACTTAATTTACAAAATAGTGAATATTTTATTTATTTCTTTACCAATCTCAATGAAACTTTAGAAAAAAACTCATTTTTTAATTATAAATCTCTGGTAAAAATTTGGTTTTAATCAGACAATGCTAAATAAGCTTTTTCGATAATATAGAAAATTGAGTGTTGATGTCGGAAGATTAAGGTCGAAAATAAGCTTAACTTTGATCGTCAATAACTCCCAAATTAGATCATATAATTAAAAGGGCTTTAGTTTTCTGGAATCAGGGGAAATTCAAGAATTAATGACATGTATCATATGTTAGATAGAGCTTTTGGTTTAATTACATCAAGGCCTAAACAATCTGCCCTTTGTCCATTGAATTATTTGAAAACTATTCATACTATTGATTTTTTGATTATAAATTATTAATCAGCATAAAAAGAAATGAAAAATGATATATCATATGTGGAATATTAAAATTTTTTTAAAACTTCTTTTATTTCATGTTTCTCATATGGCTTATTTTCACTTAAAACGATTATATAAAGTGTGGCTCAGGTGGTTAATTCGTCGTCAAGCAATCTATATTTTTTTCCATTCTCACTTAACCTAACTTCGCGAGTTCAAATCCACCTCCTGCACTTTTTTTTTTTTTATTCTTAATTGTTTTTTACCCTCTCTTCAAGTTGTGAGCTGCACGAGGTTTTTATTTACCACCAATATAATCAGTGAAGCGCTACGGGAGAGGGGGGCTGATATAATTGCCGGAGGCCACTTTCCCTCTCCCGCGTAGTGCCTCACTGATTAAAATGTTGGTAAATAAAAACCGCGTAAAAATTTGTTGTCTGTTTAATATGTATTTTTTTAAAGAGATATGATTTTTACTTTCTTTTTTAATTCCCCATTTAAAATTATTTTATAATAATTTATATTCTTTGTATTTTAAATAATTTGGATCGTTGTCAATTATCTTTTAATATAGGATTCCGTCCCCACCCCCACCCATCCCCCACTCTCCGAGGCTCAAAGGTGCTTGGCCAATCACCTGATAGAAATTTTAAGACCATCAGCCGGGTCCCGAGTCTATATACATTTAAATGTAAAATCTACCTATATATTCAAATAGCAAAGTCAAAGAGCCTTCAGTAGAGTGGGGGCAGTGATAAGTGAAGCACCTTCCGTGTTGAAAAATTTTCCATCCATCATTTGGAACATGGCGGCGCGTCGATCAGGCGTCTCTCAGCTGGGCTCCTGTAAAAAATTCGCGTTTCTTCTAAACTTTAAGAACATTCGAGGTAAATTTCATCTCTCCACGTACAATAATACTTGGTTTATTATTTTAAATAAGAGAAATATAAATGGCTCCACAAAAAAATTATTTTTTATTATAATTTATATATATGTAATTGTGATTTTATAAAAATTTAGCCAGTGTGGGAATATAACAAAATATTTTTATATATGGACGTGGTCCGAAGTTTGTTTCTAGACGAGAAGTGCATTTATATTTTTAATTTAATAAAATAAATAAATAAAATATTTAAAGACAAATAATAAAGTAGACTAATTGATTTGACTCTCTTGCAATGGTCAGTATGCAAGTCAGGACGAGTTTGCAATACGAACGTAGCATAGGGATTACAATTCAAGAGTATAGACCAATCCACTTAAGCACAGGAATATTCTTGCAGTTTATATCTAAAATGCAAATCTAAATTTAAATTCTAAATCGGCTAATCTTTACTATAAGACGCCATGCCATCCAAGCCACTCAGAATCTTTTTTTTTTTTTAACAACTTACAGGGGCCCCGACCAAATTGTTTCGGTCCTTCGGTATGCAGTTCAGTTTCCTTCGATTTAAAAAAATTAAAATAACTAGGGAATGTAGAGCTAATGTCAAAAGAGTGAATAAGTGAAGTGTAAGCCAGCGCCCGAGCTTGGCTGGCGTTTTATAGTAAAGATTAACCTCTAAATCTTTTTTCATTCAAATGGATGACTTGTTTGACTTGTTTCCCGTTATTTTATTTTATTTAATCTTAAATAGCTAAGTCGCCGGTCTTCGGTGGCCACCTAATTAGGCAAATTCGACCTCCTGTATACTCTTAGTTAGATATTTACTTCCATTTTTTAATAAATAATAACTCCTGCATTTATATTTTATTTTAATTCATTAAATGTTAATTTATAATATATTTTTTACATTTTAATCTCATTTAATTCAAATATCAACCTAAATATTTTTTCAATCAACAAAAATAGAAATTTTCTTTCCAAATTCTTTTGATATCGTTTGATAAGAGAGAGATTCCAAAAAGTGTTCTTTTTTTCAGAGTCTTGTTTCTCGTATGCAATTGGAATTTTTTACTGAATTCAAGAACTGCAAGAAGCGTCGAATGACCTTCACTGCCTCCGAGGGTAAGTAAAATATTTATATTAGTTACTTAAATATAAAATTTCAACCTAGTAGCTCAATTCTATCATGCTTAAAATTGAACACACACACACAGATTAGTCAAAAACGTTTTGTCCAAGAGCGTTTTTGCTCAATTTGTGTGCGTCCAGCCTTAGCTTACAAGTTTAAGAGATGTAAGTTCACTAAAAAACTCAAGAGGAATTGTGGCCAAGATGACTTACTTTTTCTTTGAACCCAAAAATAATGAAAATAAAACATGATATATGGAAAGTAAAAAAAATTAAGATGACATACTTAGAATTTTATTTGTCTACGCATAGCTCTCAAATAAATTGTTTGGATGGGTGGTACATCGGCACATAAAGTGGGGGATCACTTTAGGCATAACGGACTGCGAACCCAATGTTCCCTGATTTGGATTTGCAGTAGATGCATGCTGCATCTTCTTCATCTTCGTTATCAAGAGATAAAGTTTCTGGAGGTTCAACTTCTGAATCTCGCAAGTTCAAGCTGAAATTATATGATATCTATCGTGCATTATGAAAATGTGTTTATAAGAGCTCTGTTGAGTTCTGAGTGAGCGCTGACCCAGGTTGGACGCGTGAGTGCTTTCAGCAGGCATCGCTTTGCAGATAAGCTTTTCTACTATCAATTTTTTTTTCTTTTTCTTGTTTTTTTTGCGTGTTATTTTATTTTTTCTATTTATTGAGTTATTAGTTGGACTTATTTAAATTTTTTTCTTTTTTTTTTCTTTGTACATTGTTGACCTCCTTTGGGCCGCCCATGGGGGGACATGGGTGACTCTGGAGGTGAGGGGGGATCGGGGGAGACATCGGGTGGTGTTCTCTCCCGGGACCAAAGTGGGGGTGTGGGGATGCCCGAGTCGGGCCAGTATCAATATCCTCCCTTGAGCGAGGCGCTTAAGAGCAAAAACAAGTTTTCGCCTGAGTTCGATAGGGGTCCGTTTTTTGTTTTTGCACAATGTAAAAATCAGGAGGCAGAGAGGTTAAGCCCTTACACGTTTGGGAAGATGTTTTATAAAAATTTGCCTAACTATAAGCATGGTGTTTTGGGCATATCGTCAATAGGAAGGAAGAAAGTCCGTGTTGAGCTTAAGACGGCCACTGCTGCTAACAATTTGGTTGAGGAGAAGGAGTTTATGGATAAAGTCAAGGTTGAATTGTTTATCCCTTTTCACTCCACAGTCAAACAAGGTGTAGTGAGGGGTATTCCGACTGATATGAGTTGTGAGGAGCTGTTCCATGATTTCTTGTCTCCATGTGAGATTGTTAGGGTTAAGAGGTTTATTAAAAGAGCTGCTAACAAAGTTATGCCTAACCTTTTGGTAACGTTTAGGGGCCAGATTTTGCCGGAGTACATTGTTTTGCATAGTGTGAGGACGAGGGTGACCCCGTTTATTCCCCCTGTTATCCTGTGTGAAAAGTGTATTAGATATGGGCATTCCCATCATAATTGTAAGAATAGACAGAGATGCCCCAGGTGTTTGGGTGCCCATAGCTTGTCAGGCTGCATTGATGAGGAACCTATCGAGTGTATGTATTGTGGGCAGGATCACCTTCCCACTGTGAGACAGGATTGTCCTGAATTCGCCAAGCAGGCTAGAATTAAGGAATTGATGGCATTGAGAAATTATTCATTTAATGAGGCTAGAGATTTAGTCAATTATAATCCATATTTAAAGAGCTTAGATACACCGAATAAGCCGTTGAATTATAATGATCCTGTTAGTTTTCCTTCTTTGCCTCCTGTTTCATCTAACTCTAGTCGGATGGAGGGAGCTAATATCCAAGGTAGGAAGAGACCTAAGGAGTCCTCTGATAGCGCTGAAGAAGGGAATGTGAGACATTATAGGTATAGGATGAAAAAGGTGAGTAAGAGAAATAGACTTGAAGGTGAGAATAGTGTGGTTAGTTATTATAGGAGTTTTCAGGATGGATCGGAGGGGGTGTCCCCTTCGAGGCCAATAGAAAATCCATACCCTCCTCAGTATCATAGGGTTGGGAGCGTTGATAGTAATGAAGGGGTGGAGTTTAATATATTGTCTGCATTGGGGGGTATTGATGATATGAGTGTATTGAGTAAAATAAAGAATATCATTGAGTATAAGTTGAACCCTACCTAGAGTGGGGTGGGAGGTAGTGTTTAGTGTTGTATATATATAAATATTTATATTTGTTGATATTTATTTTTGTGTTAGTTTGTTGTTGTATACAAACATTTGTTTATCATTGATGATTGTTAGTTTTGTTTTCTTTATTGTTATTTGTTTATTTGATTGTTTATCTGTTTTATTTATTATTTATTATTTATAGGTTTTTAGTGACTGAGAAGGTTGTTAGAGTTGGTGTATATAACGGGTGCATTGAGTTATTGGCCTTGGCTTATTGGGAGCTAGTGGTAGCAGTTTTTATAGGTTGTTAAATCAGGTATCGTTTAGATAATGTCTGGTAGTTGTATGGGTATGATTCGCATTCTTCAGTGGAATTCAAGGTCGATAGTCGCTAACCTGTCTTCGTTGAAAAGTATGTTATATAGTTTGGACATTGATTTAGCTGCAATAAGTGAGACTTATTTGAGTAGTTTGAGAGATTTTAGGGTTGCCAATTATAATGTGGTAAGGAGGGATAGGCCATCTAGAGGAGGTGGGGTCGCGATTTTAATAAAATCAAGCATTAGTTATAGGGAGCTTGTTTTGCCTCTTGATACTCCTGTGGAGTTTTGTGGTGCGAGGGTTATGTTGAAGGGTTTTAGCTTTAATGTTTGTTCGATTTATATTCCACCCCAGGTGTTGGTTAATAGAGCCCATTTGGTAGAGTTAGTTAATTTTTTTCCAGGTCCTACCCTTATTTGTGGGGATGTGAATTCGCATCATGTGGGCTGGGGAAATGAATTTTGTGACAGGAGAGGTTATGAGGTAATGAGCGCTATTGAGGACTGTGGCATGGTGATTTTGAATGATGGGTCTCCTACTAGAGTTAATTATCCTCGTCAACGTCCTACTGCTATAGATTTGACCATCGTGTCGCCCGAATTGGCTCCTATCTCGGATTGGCATCTTCTAGATGACCCGAATGGATCTGACCATCTACCTATAGTGGTTCAGGTTGGTTTGAGCTCTTCCGATTCTAGAGAGAGAGGTAGTCCTATTAGGTGGAATATGAAGAGAGTGAATTGGTCGGAGTTCCGGAGGGTCGTTGAGTGTGGGGTTTGTAATTTGGAGTCACAGGTGCCGGATTATGCGTCTTTTATGAGAGTTATCTGTAATGCGTTGGATGTGTCCGTACCTTTATCCACAGGATCATCTAGGGCGAGGTATAACCCCAATCCATGGTGGGATGATGCATGTTCTCTGAAGGTCAAGGAAAGGAAAGATGCTTTTTTAAAGTATAGGAGGGAGCCCACGTACGAGAATTTTGTAAATTTTCAAAAAGCCTCTGCTGGGGCTAAGAAGCTTCTTAGGGAGACTAAGAGGGCAAGTTGGGCCAAGTATTGCGGGAGCTTGAACAGGATGAGTCCTATTAAGGAGATTTGGTCCAAGGTTAAGAGATTTAGGAGTTCGATCAATGGATGCCCACAGCGTGTTTCTGGGGATGCTGATTGGCTTGAGGAGTTTATGAATATTTTAGCCCCTCCGTCGGCTGCAGTGGAGAGTTTGTGTTTTGACATGCCGACAGTGCGGTGTGCGGTCACTGAGCCCTTCTCCTTTTCAGAGTTGAGTAAAGCCTTGTCTAGAGGTAGGTCATTGGCCCCTGGATTGGACGGGATTCAGTATGTGGTCTTGTCTAAACTTCCGGTGATAGCTCTTAGTTATTTACTGGCGGTCTTTAATGACTTTTTCCGAAGGGGTGTGGTTCCCCAAGAGTGGTTGAATTTTGTAGTTTTGCCCATCCTTAAGCCTAATAAGGACCCTTGTGTAGCTGCCTCGTATAGACCCATTTCTCTGGCTTCATGCGTTTGCAAGACTTATGAGCGCATGCTTAAGTTCAGGTTAGAGTGGTGGGTGGAGAAAAATAATATTCTGGATGATAACCAGAATGGGTTTAGAAGGGAGAGATCGACAATGGATAGTTTAGCAGCTGTTACGAACAGGGTGTATAGAGCCTTTTCTGATAAGGAGATGGTGATGGGCTTATCTCTTGACATTTCCAGAGCATATGACAACATAGATGTAATCAAACTTGTCCGAAAACTTGTTAGTTTGAATGTTCCTTCTCCATTTGTTAGATATGTTTATTCCATTCACAGAGAGAGGAATCTGTTTTTTAGATATAGGGGTAATATTGTAGGACCTCGCAGGACGTGTATGGGTCTGGCTCAGGGGGCGATATTGTCGCCATTGCTCTATGCTCTGTATACGGCCGATTTGAGCAACGCTATTGTGTCTAGAGGGGTTAACATTCAATTGTTTGCGGACGATATATTTATTTTTTCATCCTCTAGTAGTTATAATGGTAATGTTAGTGTGTTGAACCCGTGTGTATTGAAGTTAGTGAGTTGGTTGGACAATAATGACTTAGATCTTTCCGTTGAGAAGTCTAGTGCCATAGTCTTTTCAAGGGCTCAGAGGCCTTTGGCCCGGAGTCATGTCACCTTAGCTGGGAGAGACTGGAAGTTGGACACAAAGATTAAGCTACTTGGTATGTGTTTGGATAGGAAGTTGAGCTGGGCGCCGCACATTGATTATGTTGTAGCCAGGTGTGAAAGGGGTCTAAATATAATGAGGAGTCTTACTAAAGTTTGGTGGGGTGCTGACCCCAAGGTTCTCAAGTCTTTGTATAATGCCATAGTGAGGTCCCGTATGGATTATGGCTCATTCTTGTTTGCTGGTGCAAACAAGCGTTCGTTGGGTAAGTTGAATTCGGTTCAATATAAAGGTTTGAGAATTATATTAGGGGCGATGCGCAGTTCTCCTACTAATGCTTTGCAGATGGAATGTCAGGAGATGCCTTTTGTGTTGAGATCAATGAAGCTTGGTTGTAGGTTTATACTGAAGAAAATTGCTAATGATAGTGGCTTGGTGCTTGAGACCCTATACGATCTGGCAGTCTCGGCCAATATCTCTGGGTATTGGAATAATAAACCAGATTCTCTTCCTTTTTTGGTTAGGTGCTTTGATTTTGTGAGTCATTTTTCGGCGCTAGTTAAGAGGGATCCTCATCCTAATATTTTTGGTTTCGAATATCATGCTCTTGTTTGTCCAGTGGAGGTTGACTTGGCTTATAAAGCTAACCCGCCTATGCCTCACAGTATATATTTTAATGTGTACTGCGATGAGAAATATAGGAGTAGTTATAGGGTCTTTACGGATGGTTCGAAGAGAGGGGGTGATTTTGTAAGCTTTGCGGTTTTTGACCCGATTTTGGATGTTGTGTGTGCTTATAAGCTTAAGAAGGAGGCTTCAATCTTTACTGCTGAGTCCATGGCAATACTCGAGGCCTTGTACTATGTCAGAGGGATTGAGGCTGTTGATTTTCTCATTTGTTCCGATTCGAGGTCGGTTTTGGAGAAACTGTATAATTTGGGGAAGGATTCCTCCAATTACCTGATTAATCGGATTAGGCAAGAGGTTTATGTTAACACACTTTTGGGAAGGAGGGTTAGGTTTTTATGGGTGAAGAGCCATTGTGGTATTGTTGGAAATGAGAGGGTGGATAGTGCTGCGAGTGGGGCAGAAAGAGAATATCCGAATTTTCTCCTCCCAGTATCGGATTTGTTTGGTCTTATTAATTCTGGGGTTCGTAAGAGATGGCAAAGTGAGTGGAAGGCCTCGTCTAGAGATAGGGGTTATCTCTATTCATTAGTTAAGCCCCAGGTTGGGCCTCCTTGGTATCTTCGGATGGAGGGTACGAGGTGCTTTTTTTCAACAATGACCAGAATGAGGATGAACCATGCTCTGTACCCTGCCCATATGTTTAGAATAGGTGTGAGAGACAGGGGGGAGTGTTCGTGTGATGGTGTGTCATGGGCTTGTCTCAATCATATTTTGTTTAGTTGTGTCGATATGAGGTTTAGAAGGGAGCTGGAGGATATTCTTAGGTGTGAGCTAGGATCGGAGCCATGGAACGTCACGCATTTGTTGGCTAGTGAGGATGTGGCAGTCTATAAGGCAATGTTCCACTTTCTCATGAGAAATAAGCTTCGTCTGTGATACTTATTAACTTAATTTATCTGTTAATTTATTTATTTATTGTTATCGTTATTGTGATTATTTGTTTGTTTATTTATCTATTTATTTATTTGTCTTAGACTTTGGTTTGTTGTTATAGTTTGCTTATTTATTTATTGTTATTATTTATTTAATTATTGTTGATATTTATTTTCTATTGTTATTATTAATTTATTTATTGTTGCTATTTATTTTTTTGTTGTTGTTATTTATTTATTTATTGTTGTTGTTTATTTTATTGTTGTTTTTATTTATTATTGTTGTTATTTATTTATTTATTGTTGTTATTTATTTATTTATTGTTGTTATTTATTTATTTATTGTTATTATTTATTTGTTTATTGTTGTTGTTTAGTTTATCTGCATATTTGTTTGTTTGTTGTTTATTTTTGTGAACTATGGGTTTTGACTATTTTTGATGGTAGGCTGGCCGAAATGACATAATTGTCAAGGCCTGGGTGGGGAAAAAAAAAAAAAAAAAAAAAAAAAAAGAGCTCTGTCGATAATTTTAATATAAAATATTTCGACTATGTCATCTTACCTGGTATATCATCTTAAGCACAATTCCCCTACACACAGGTCCAAATTACTTTACAATACCAATATTAAGATTTTTTCTAAACATAAACAAATAATATTTTTTAATTTCATATAAATTACTTTAAATTTAAAAATTTCTAAATATCTTTTGATAAGAGAGTGATTTCTAAAAGATGTTCTCTTTTGCAGATTTGTGTGTGTATGTGCGTCAGTGTCACCAGTGCAAGAGGACTTTGAAGCTGAGAAGCTGAGCTGAGCTGGAGCTTCGAGTGTCCTTCAATGCCCCGAGAGGTAAATGATTTCATACTCTGGTGGTAACATCAGGGTGGTTTGGTTACAACCAGGATGGTTAAAACCACAGAGTAAAACCGGTTTTAACCGTCCTGGTTTTAATCCAATTTTGACCAGTGGTTTTTATTGAAATAAACAAATAAATTTCTAATAGTAGGCCTATGCTTATATTTCGGGAAAATTACGTAATTACATAAAACATAAATCATACAGAAATGGAAGATCTAAAAAACTGAACTTAAAAATAATAACTAAACATAAATTTTATATTAAACCGGAATTTCGCACCAATAGTTTCAATCACAGAGTATATATAACATGTTATATATATGTTTTAATTAAAAGTTGCAAGTTATGAAAGTTTCTCTTACATTCGCTAATTTCAAGTTGCGTTCTGTGCCAGATTTTTTTGTGTCAAGATATATATATATATATATATATATTTTTTAAATTTAATTTATGGCCTTTTTCGGGATCGGAGGCCATTTCGACCCCACCCCTATTTATTCAAATTGATTGGTATTCAAAACAATTTAAATTAATTTTGTGGTTACCAAATGGCCTAAATAAGAATCTCTGGACCCCAATAAATATATATATTCATAATAACGGTTTAATAGTTTAAATATAGATGGGGGAGGGATGCACCATGCCAACGAGATGAATTTTATTTTTGAACTTGCAGCTACTTCTCATGAAACTAATAGTGAAGAAATCAATGAGAATATACTTCAATTTAGGTCTCTGTTGGAGATTCGTCGTTGTTATTAGCTTCAGCCTTCTCTAATCTTTAGCTAGTTTGTTTTGTTAGGGGTCCTTGGTTGTATTTGTATTTAGGATCCACCAGAGAGGTAAAATGAATTATATTCTCGTTGGTCTCTTCCATGAACGATTCATAAGGAGATGCGGTCAGATCTGATTGAAAGATTGAGACTCAGGTTCTCAAGTGTTCTTGTGTTTGAGAAAAGACGTCTTTTTATGACGCAAAGGGAGTCTGGTATGTTTTTGTATCTTTGTGGTTGGGTTAAGAGGTGGCTCTATGGGTAAACGAGAGTCAGGGAGGGATGTCGTTTTTCCAGGGATAGTCTGGATGTAAATAACGCATACCCTTAGGCCAGGGACAGGCCCGAGGGCCCCGCCGATCTGATGGTGGGGACCGGGTATATACAATTACAATTCGTTCGAATTTCTAATTAGGCTAGGTAGGATCTCTTCAAGGCTCCTGGTCTCTCGTTTACTCGTAATCCAAAAAATCACGTTCATTCTCACTGATATGATTTCTTCAGACACCCGACTTACGGTTTTTCGAATTATAAATCACAATTCTTTTTTGAAATTTCTGCATATTCTTTTTAATGCAAATAATGGGGGGGGGAAAAAAAAAAAAGAATTGTTCGTGTTGCTTTAATCATTTCCGTATTTTGTTTTTGTTTTATTTTAAAGAAAAAGAAGTCTTCAAGATTAAGTATTACGGGAAATTTTTTATAAGTAAGTAAATTTTCATATACAATAATTATTAAAATAAAATGAGCAAAACTAATTCAAATTTTATATTTTTCAGATGACCTTTCTTCCTTTCCTTCATGTTTTCATTATGGATAAATAAAAACATGAATTTATTTAATAATACAAAATGAAGAAAACATTATGGCTAAAGAGTGTATCATTAGGAGGAGGCCCAACAGAAGAAAAAAACAATCTTTCACAACAAATTTTCGATTAAAAATTAATTTTTCTGAAGAAACCGGGCTTACAGTTTTTCTAATTATAAATTGCAATTCATTTTTGAAATTTTGCATACTTCTTTTAATGCGAATAATAAAAATAATTGTTCGTGAGGCATATCGACGCTCTCAGTTAAAAAGTGTCTATCTTCACAGCTAATACTACTTCTGATATACTAACATTTTGGGGGAAAACATGTGCCACAGGGCAGCCTGAGGGCTGCTTTAGTTTGCACACAGCGAGGAGGTGGGAAGGTGTGGATCTGGGGAAGTGTGGGCTTGGGCTGCTTGTGTACAGTGAGGGACAATATTAAGTCCCACCCAGGCGTTTCTTCTTGTGATTATTTCTTTGTTTTTAAAAATATATTATATATTTTTTAATGGAAACGTTCGTGGTTCAAACCTAGAAAATTCCCAATAAAGATTTTCATTTTCTTTTATAAAAACAATGAAATAATCACAAGTAGAAAAAGCATGGGTGGGACTTAATCCCTCACTGTACATCCACGTTGGGCTTGAATCGAATGAAACCTATTATTTAATCGTACAGTGAGGGACAATATTAAGTCCCACCCATGCTTTTTCTACTTGTGATTATTTCATTGTTTTTATAAAAGAAAATGAAAATATTTATTGGAAATTTTCTAGGTTTGAACCAAGAAAATTTCCATTGAAAAGTTTTTTTAAAAACAATGAAATAATCACAAGAAGAAAACGCATGGGTAGGACTTAATATTGTCTCTCACAGTACATATTTTGTAAGAAATAAAAGAAAATATATTAATAGTATATTTAAAGATTTAATAATGATTATAACTATTATACATATATTTATTTAGAAGGGAAGATTTTAGATTTTTAAATTTTGTAATAGTGACAGATTCTTTTAATATAAATGCCAATATATAATGAAAGTACAATATATTGCAATATATAAATGTGAATTATTATTTATATTTATTCATATACAATGAATACAGATAATCAGATCACCTAATTTTTTTTATTTTTTATACATTTATTTCTTGAGAAATAATTCTGAGATATTGAATGGGAGTAGTAGAAGACATTATTATTTTTAATAATACAAAATTTTAGTCTTAATGTGAACGGCAATATTATGATTGTTTTAAATAAAACCCATCACAGCCTCTCCTTTTAATTGTAAAATTAAAACAATTTCTACAAAGGCTATGTTGTCTTTATTTCATGAGTGATTTAAAAGACTCGAAAGGAATTATTTCAAATCTTAAATCACATTTATTTATATGCATTTAAAATAAATAACATTTTTCTTTCATACTATTTATTTTAATACATTCTATAAGTAATCAGGTAATATAGGAAAAAAATACTTTCTTTTCATTATATAATAACAAATTATACTTGTAAATTTATATCTATTATTCTTATTAATAAGGATTATTTTGATTTTTCTAAATTCATTATTTAAGGCAGTTTTGGAGCTCTATATAAAAGGTCGATTATTTATTAATTCATATCTTAAACTAATTCTTATAAAGAAATAAGGAAAAAGAAATACAAAAATAAATATTCTATTAATATTAATTAAGTATGTTTTTTTTTTTTAAAGTAACGTTGAATTCACAAATTTTATAATACTATTTGAAATTTTGATTTATTCGAGAAATAATTAAGTATTCGAGCATTCAAAAGAGCACCGTTTTATTTATAATATATAGTATAAGTATATTTATTTATTTTTTTAAGTGGAGAAATTGAAAAATAAACTAAAAAATAAATGATCCAAAAATATCACCCTTTATAACTAGCAATTTATCTATCTAATATCTCAGTACAAATATATCTATCTATCTATCCTAGAACTATTACAATCTTCCTAATAGGCCTATTAATAATTAATAATATATAGATATAAGCGTTTCTATCTCAGTCCAATCAAACCATTTTAAAGAGACAAATTGGAGCTTAATTATAAAATTAATGATAATGAGAATTTTTTGGAGTTTTCGTATTTAAGGCTTGTTTACATTGTCAGTGAGTCTGATACGATCTCTATTTGCATTCAGTACATCCTTTTTCATGTACACATTTCGTAGACAGAGATCGGACCAGCGGCAGTCTGCATTGGATTTTATATTAAAACAATATATACATGTATATATACCATCTTTTGAAAAATATTTTTTATTTATAATTAATTTCAGAAATTTTTATATTTTCTTGAAAATCTATAGCAGAGGTCTCCAAACTTTCTTAATAAAATTATCATCATTGGTAATTTTTCTTTTTGAAGTTAGAGCACCTTATGCCATAACAAGCCTGAAGATGATTCCAATATAGGATCAAATCATGTTAGCAATAAATAAAATTGGCCTGATTTTTTTCTTCTTTCCTCAAGATTATTATTGAAATGGAAAAAATATTCGATCTAGAAATGAGACTTCATTTTTTTTTTTTTTATAAAATTTAAAAATATTGTTCTAGCTTTTCGTCAACACAATGTTAGTGATGGAGAGGATGAAAAAATTATATATTTTTGAGCAATTTTGCATTAGCAAACGCGTTGTTTCGGCTTATATCGACATTATTAGAAACCATACTAAAAAAAAAAACAATCAAAATACAATAATGATTATCTGAAAGAGAACTCGTCTGTCGAAACAACATACAATACAAAAATAAAGAAGTTGATAAGAGAAGTGGCTGTTCAACGATTAGAATGATAGACAGTAAGAGAGGATGTCAGCCAAAAGGAGAGCCTCTATCGAATAAAAATCTCCATACAGAAGACGTTTCGGGTTTAATTAGATAAATCCATCATCAGTTCTTAAGAGATTAGGCTCTCCTTTTGGCTGACATCCTCTCTTCCTGTCTATCATTCTAAAAATAAAGAATATTGCATTCATGTAACACACCAACTGCATTGCCTAAACCAGTGCTTCTTAAACTTTTGAAGTCGCGGCCCCCTTTGAACCCAAGTCAATATCTCACGGCCCCCCTATGAATTTTTTTAAATTCAGATTGGTTAAAAAACTACAGTATTTATAATTTTGAATTTGGTATATGCATACACTTACTAGTATTTTAATAGTATATCATACATACAAATATATATATATATGTATGAATACTTCTAATAAACTTGAAAGGTTATATCCAGGAGTAAATAAAAGAATTTATCTTCCTATTGTCGACCTTTCGTACGTCCGTCAGGCTTCTCCAGAGTTTAACAGAGAAGACAAATTTTACATATTTTCGGTAAATACAATATATCATTTTATAATTATTAGATTATGTAATTTATTAATAATTGGTACGTTTTAGTTTAAATAGAATTACTTTAATTAATATAAATTGAGAAATACAACACATTTAAAGTAAACAAATATAAGAGTCAATAATTGTATGGTCCTGAACACTGGAAGCTGTAAACGGGTCCTCCGATATTTAAAAGGTACGATTAAACTTGATCTAATATTTAAAAAACTTTCTCGACCTATTATAGGCTTCACTGATGCCGATTGGGGTTCCTGCACCTTAGACAGAAGATCTTATAGTGGATTTTGTTTTAAATACGTGGTTCACTAATTAGTTGGGAGTCGAGAAAACAAAAAACAGTTGTTTGTCCACAGCGAAGCTGAATATATGGCCCTCACCGAGGCAGCAAAAGAAGCTATTCATTTAAAACAGCTAGCAGCGATATGGGAATCAATCAAAAACTTATTCAAATCTACAGCGACAACCAAGCGCAATAAAACTATCGGCAAATCAATAATAAGCAGCAAGTCGAAACACATCAATATAAAGGAACACTTATCGGACGTATAAAAGAGGAGAGTGTTAATAAAGTACCTACCGTCAAAGGAGATGGAGGCTGATCTTTTAACAAAAGAGTTCCAAGCCCTAGACATTCTTATCTAAGAAGTCAAATTGGACTGTTGAAGAAGAGTCTAATATGTCGTGAGGGGGAGTGTTTTTTTTTTTTTTTTTTAAAAAACATTCACACTTTTTCTCATTCCACTCACACTCACACACACATTCACACTTTCTTTTCGGCAGCTCAGGCCATATAAGACATTTACGATAACCGTTATTTATAAATTTATATATATTAGGGTCCAGCATTTTTATTTAAGCCATCTGGTATCCAGATGGCTTAAATAAAATCATCGGATGCCTGGGGTCGAACCCGCGATGTTTGGTATACGAGGGGGAGTGTTGGAAAGAAGTACTTTTTACACTCGCTCAACAATGGATCATCCAATAACAGTCCCTATGTTTATATTGACTCTCATATTTGTTTACTTTAAATGTGTTGTATTTCTCAATTTATATTAATTAAAGTCATTCTATTTAAACTAAAACGTACCAATTATTAATAAATTACATAATCTAATAATAATAATTTTGTATTAAATGCATTGGCTGATAGTCTATTGCAAAAGTAAATTATATAAAATGAAATATTTATAAAAAAAAAAATTTGTAAATTTTGACTTCTTTGTTAGCCGGAAGAAGTGAGTGACACGAAATATCGCCGACAAAAATATCAATTTTTTTTACACTTCTCAAACAAGATACGAATATTTTAGGGTTGATTATGATATTTATTATTAATTAAGATTGGAGACCCCTAATCTATAGAATTATTTTATTATATATATAACATTTTTCAATAGATGGTATAATTTAAGTGAAAGTTAATTTTTAAATTTAACCAACATTTTTATTAAAACTTATTTTTGAAATATTCCTATTAATTCAATTAAATAGTAATTGATTGGTTTAAAATTTCGGACGGGGTTTCGACTCTCAGGCTCGAATTGAAATAGGGTCTTTTGGATAGGATGTATTCTCACTTTTTTCTTTCTAGAAATGGCAAGCTGAATTTAAACCAATCCGAATTGTTATTTAAAAAAATACTCCTGCCCTATAGTAATTATAAATAATTAAAAGGATATGTCAATTATTAATAATTTGAAAAAAAAAAAAATATAATATATGGAGAAATATATATATAAATCTATATAAGTTTTTTATTTAAATTAAAATTAAGATTCAATTTAATAATTTCAAAAACTTAATAAAGTTTTAATAAAAAAATTGGTTTTACAATCTTTCACTTTTTCACAAATATTAAAAAGTAGAAGAAAGTGAATTTTCTTTAGGATAAAAAGTTTTAGTGAAAAGAGAAATATTTTTATCTTGAAATTTTTTTTTTCTATCATTTAAAAAAAAACTCGTATACAATTAGCAAATTTAACGGAAAAAAAAGTTCACTTACATCAATAATTAACAAGAAAATTCTCATTCTCTCACAATATTTGTAAAGTTTGTTATAAAACAATACTTTTTTTTTTTTTTTTACAAATAAAAAAAAAAATACTTTTGTACTTAAAAATAAAATATGTTAAAATGGCAAGGGAACTCTATAGTATTGTTCATATTTCTTTAAAAATAATACATTCTCTGTTCAAATGTTTTTTTTTTTCTTATCTAGACTAGACGTCGGCAAAATTAGAGATCAATTTATGTTATAGTAGTGGTTTCCACGTGTTACCACGCCTCCCTTAAAAATATTTAACCCTATAACGACCCCCCCCCCCATTTTATAAAACAATACAAACCAAAAATTTTTATTGAAAAAATTAATACAAACTATTATCTTTTTGATTATTAAAACCTTCGCACTCATTAATAAAATTTCTCGCTGTAGCTACTGTTCGCGCCTCCTCATAGACTAGTCCGCGCCTCCCCAGGGAGGCATATTATAAAATTTCGATCTCTTCCCCCATTTAATTTTTCGGCTAACTTATTGGCGTTACCAAAATTTGTTACTTATCACCCTCTAAAATCAAAAAGTTTGCCGACTCCTGATCCAGATTATTTTTTTTTTTTCAACTTTTTCTTAAGTAATATTTTTACAAAACAATAAAACCAATCAAAATCCCCTCCTGAGATCTATTAAAAAAAAAAAAACGTATTTCAACAAATTCTAACAAAAACTAGGTAATGAAAAATTGCAGATCTATATAAAAATTCGATTCATAATAAAATTTATAAGTAAAATGATTTAAGATAATCAAATCAAACGAATTATTTAAAGAAAATGGAATATTTATAGTCAGCAAATTCTTTTTTTTTTTTAAGTACCATAACTAAAGTACTGTTTTTTTTTTTTTTTTTTTTTAAGTAACTGGTAATATATCCTATTATAGAATAAAAAATAAATTTCTCTAATATGAACAGATGAAAAAAAAAAAAAAATAGACTGTGCAGCTGCTGATTCAATCAGAATCTGATATAATTCTATGAACATTTAATATAAAGAATAACAGACTGATTATTTTAAAAAAAAGTCCTGACAAAAAGGGTTGAAGTTTTCCCAAGTCATGAGAGAATTATTTTTAATTCTTTATTCTTTCTTAAAGGCACTGTTCTTATTTAACTTTTTTAATACAAAATTATTTATTGATCAGAAGCTGCAAGTCTATTTTTATATAAGGCGGCTCTTATGATACAATATTCAATATACACATACATGTATTATTATTTAATCACAAAATAGGGGATGACAAGGTCTAACTTTAGGAGATAAATTAAATGGAAGAATAAAAAGTTCGTAAAAGTATGGAGGGGTTAATTAATACTTTGAAAAATAAATGAATAATAATAAATAATTTTTTCTATTAAGTACCTTAAAGTATAAAATAATAAATATAAATAATTTTAAAATGTTTTTTTTTTTTTTTTTGTTTCTATTAAAATAACAAAACAGAAGTTTTTTTTTGAAACATTTATAAATATTAAAAAACAGGGGGTATTTAAATTATTCCTAAATGTATAAACAAATTTGGAAAAATAAAATATTTTCTACTTGCTAGAAATTAATTATTAATATTTCTGTTTACATTCATTGTTGGAATATCAAAAAAAAAAAACAGAAAATAAGCCGAATTAAAACAGTGGAGATACAAAAGACATACATAAAACATACATACGGTCAACTACCATCATGCTACTTAGCATATACTTATATGGCTTTAAAATCGATTTAAATTTGAAAATTTGTAGTAAAAATTTAGAAATTGGTGTGTGGAGATGCTCGTAGTATCACTCAAGTGAGAACAACACAAAAATTTAGAACTACTCATTAGTTTTTATTAAAATTGTAATTTAAATACACCCTGTATATTATTTTTTTTTTAATTTGTTTTCTTAAAAATCAAAAAAATATTTTTTTACTAACTCGAACTCGAATTATATATATATTCAATATATATATATATTATTTAAGAAGAGGAAATATGTTATTATAATAGTGAGAATACTAAAAGTTAATTTTAAATTTATATATAAATTTTTTCTAATAAATACTATCGATGTATATTAAATGATAGTAAGAAAGGTATTAATTAGACCATACTATCGGTGTCCATTGCAAGAGGTCCAGATCCCCATATCTTGCGATTTTTTGTCATTGGAATGAGCGCAATGAGAACTCCAGAGAGGATGATGTTAATGCCAGCCATGTAAAATGGTATTTCCCACTGTTCTAAAATATCATAGAGACCACCTAAAACAGAGTAAAAATATTATTAGTCCCATTTTATTATCGATCATTTGTGACACCAATGGCAAATATCTTTTTTGTCAACACCACATTGTCAAATAGCGATGGATAATAGACAAAACTGCTATAATTTTTTATAAATCCTTTTTTTCTAAGTAAATCAATCTAATTTATTTAAAGATTGGAGTGAATTATTTGGGGGAGTAGATGGCTTTTGAATTTTCCAGACGTAATTCTACTATTAATAATAATATTTTATTAGTTATTGATAATTTATTTTAAAAAGTATATTATGTAGAATAGATTTTGAGTAATTATTTTTTCAAATATTTTACAGGAAGAGATGTGTATAAAAAGAAAGCGAACTTCTGCTGTATCAGCTTTATTGCTTATTGTACAACATTTTAAGCACTGTCCCTTTCAAAATAGTCCCCTCTACGGGCAATACATCGTTCCCATCGTTTCTTACTTTTTTGGAACACCTCCTGAAACGGTGAGCAGGCTTCTCGTCGCATTGTCTTTGGGTTGGAAACGACGTCCTTTCAACGTGCTTTTCAGTTTGGGGAACAGGAAGAAGGGTACTGTGCGGAGGAAGAGGCCTGAATTGTGGGAAAAGCGTCACTCTTCAGCTATCTAGCAAAACTCCAATTCCCGTTGTGCCCCATCCACCGTATTCTCCGTACATAGCCCCAGCAGACTTTTTCCCTTTCCCCTTTTTTCTTGTTTCCCAAATTCCAAACCATAGAGGAGATACAGGACAATGCAACGAGAAGCCTGCAGCGCCTTCCCACAAAATGTGTTCCAGGAGGCGTTCTAAAAATGGAAGAAACCATGGGAACGGTGTATTGCCAGTAGAGGGGACTATTTTTAAGGGAACAGTGCTTAAAAAGTTGTACAATAAGCAATAAAGCTGATACAGCAAAAGTTCGCTTTCTTTTTGTGAACAGACCTCGTATATATATCTTTATATATATAATTCTTCTGTACGTGTGTATGTGACTGAACTCCTCTTAAACGACTGAACCAATTATGATAAAATTTTCTGTGTATGTTTGTGAGAGTCCCGGACAGGTTTTGTTTCACAAATAACAATAAGTTAATGAGTAATTAACCGTTAAAATAAGAAAAATAAAAATTAGGAGAAATAGTTGCCATGGTATCAAAATATAAATATTTACCCATGTTTACGATTTTTTTTATTTATTTACATTTTAAATTCTAAAATATCGGCGTAAATTTTTTGTCTGTGTACCGGGAGAGTCCCGGAAAGGATATGATTCACAAAAAATCTTAAGTTCATGAAAAATTAACCGTTTAAATAATCTCTATATATAAAAATGAAAAGGGAAGGCGAGCAAGGGGGTCCAGGGGGGCAGCCCCTGGCTAGGCGGAAAGCCCCGCCGAAGGCGGGGCTTTGCGTCTAGTATATATATATATGTTCTTGAAGGTTTCCGCGACCGGATGTATGCGAAGACAAGTTTTCTCGGGTTAAGTCGCGTGGGGTGCTGAGATTTACTCGACGTTTCGGCTCTCCTTTTGGAGCCATTTTCAAGAGAGAAGGAAGTTAGGAGGTAATGGTGGAGGGGGGTTGTTTACGGGGTCGCAGTCTTCCTGGTCCCCAGGTCAATTTGGTGGATGACTCAGAGGCGTGGATTGGTCTCTGAGAACTGGAGGAAGGTTGGGTGTGTGTAATTGTGTTCGGTTTAGGTTGACTACGGGGCCTCAATCTGCCTACTCCCCAAGTCGGTGTGTTGGTGGTGTGTTTGGTGGATGCCTCAGAGGTCTGGGTTTGTCTCTGAGGAATGGACAGTGGTTGGTTCTGTGTAATCGGGTTTGTGTTTGGTTTGGGTTGACTTTGGGGCCTCAATCTGCCTACTCCCCAAGTCGGGGTGTTAGCTCTTGGTTCCCGGGGTCTCAACCTGCCTACTCCCCAGGCCGAGAGTAACTGACTGCGAGCCGGAGGTGCAGGTCCTTTTATACCTGTTGCCGGGCATGTGGGCGTGGCTTTGGGAGTCACGTGGCTGTCTCTGATTGGCTGGGCCTGGTCTGGGGGCGTGGCTTTGGGAGTGACGTGCCTGTCTCTGGTTGGCTGGGCTTGGTCTGGGGGCGTGGCTTTGGGAGTGACGTGGCTGTCTCTGGTTGGCTGGGCCTGGTCTGGGGGCGTGGCTTGGTTTGTTGAGATGGATTTGCTGTTGGATATGTTACGTTTGTTTGTGATTGTTTGTGTTTGTTTTGGGGACGTGATATTGTTGTTTCGGGACAGTTTTGGAGTGTGTGAAGTCTTTGTATTTGTGTGAGCCTTGGTTTGGAGTTTAGGAATAAGTGTTTTCCATGTTGTTGGGAAATTGAGGGCGTCGTCTCTTTTGTTTAGACATTCAGGCCTTTTGTAAATTTCTATGGCTTCTCTTGTGATACGGGAGTGGAAGTTGTTTATTGGTTCTATTGTTTTTGTTTGTTCGAAGTTCATAATGTGTCCTGTTTCGTTATGGTGTTTTACTATTGCTGACTGAGGGTCTAGTTTTCTTAGTGCCATTTTGTGTTCGTAAATCCTGAATTGAACTCTTCTGTTAGTTTGGCCTATGTATGACCGATGACACTCGGCACAAGGAATTTCGTAGACTCCGGGGGATTCGTTTGGAATAGTGTCTTTTGGATTTCTTATTAGGTTTGATAGTTTTTGGTGTGTGGTGAAAATGGGTTTTATGTTTTTCTTTTGAAGAATGCGGCCAATTTTATCTGTTATGCCTTTTATGTATGGGAGAAATGCCTTGTGTGTGTTTGGATCTTCAGGTTCTGTTGTAGTTTGTGTTGGTGGTTTTGGTTTTGCCTCATTGTGTATGTGTTTAAGTACCTGGTGTTTGTTGTACCCGTTTTGGGTTAGTGCCTCGGTTAGTTTATGTACCCATTTAAACGGGTACAACAAACACCAGGTACTTAAACACATACACAATGAGGCAAAACCAAAACCACCAACACAAACTACAACAGAACCTGAAGATCCAAACACACACAAGGCATTTCTCCCATACATAAAAGGCATAACAGATAAAATTGGCCGCATTCTTCAAAAGAAAAACATAAAACCCATTTTCACCACACACCAAAAACTATCAAACCTAATAAGAAATCCAAAAGACACTATTCCAAACGAATCCCCCGGAGTCTACGAAATTCCTTGTGCCGAGTGTCATCGGTCATACATAGGCCAAACTAACAGAAGAGTTCAATTCAGGATTTACGAACACAAAATGGCACTAAGAAAACTAGACCCTCAGTCAGCAATAGTAAAACACCATAACGAAACAGGACACATTATGAACTTCGAACAAACAAAAACAATAGAACCAATAAACAACTTCCACTCCCGTATCACAAGAGAAGCCATAGAAATTTACAAAAGGCCTGAATGTCTAAACAAAAGAGACGACGCCCTCAATTTCCCAACAACATGGAAAACACTTATTCCTAAACTCCAAACCAAGGCTCACACAAATACAAAGACTTCACACACTCCAAAACTGTCCCGAAACAACAATATCACGTCCCCAAAACAAACACAAACAATCACAAACAAACGTAACATATCCAACAGCAAATCCATCTCAACAAACCAAGCCACGCCCCCAGACCAGGCCCAGCCAACCAGAGACAGCCACGTCACTCCCAAAGCCACGCCCCCAGACCAAGCCCAGCCAACCAGAGACAGGCACGTCACTCCCAAAGCCACGCCCCCAGACCAGGCCCAGCCAATCAGAGACAGCCACGTGACTCCCAAAGCCACGCCCACATGCCCGGCAACAGGTATAAAAGGACCTGCACCTCCGGCTCGCAGTCAGTTACTCTCGGCCTGGGGAGTAGGCAGGTTGAGACCCCGGGAACCAAGAGCTAACACCCCGACTTGGGGAGTAGGCAGATTGAGGCCCCAAAGTCAACCCAAACCAAACACAAACCCGATTACACAGAACCAACCACTGTCCATTCCTCAGAGACAAACCCAGACCTCTGAGGCATCCACCAAACACACCACCAACACACCGACTTGGGGAGTAGGCAGATTGAGGCCCCGTAGTCAACCTAAACCGAACACAATTACACACACCCAACCTTCCTCCAGTTCTCAGAGACCAATCCACGCCTCTGAGTCATCCACCAAATTGACCTGGGGACCAGGAAGACTGCGACCCCGTAAACAACCCCCCTCCACCATTACCTCCTAACTTCCTTCTCTCTTGAAAATGGCTCCAAAAGGAGAGCCGAAACGTCGAGTAAATCTCAGCACCCCACGCGACTTAACCCGAGAAAACTTGTCTTCGCATACATCCGGTCGCGGAAACCTTCAAGAACATATATATATATATATCAATACAAAAAACAAAAAGTAGAATTGCTTAAATTCTATTCTCTATATATAATAGTATAAAGTTTTTAAAATATGAATATTTTAAAATTAGATATTATATTTAACACAAATATCCAAATTTTATAAATATAGTCTAAAGATAGCAGAGGTGGCAGTATAGTAGGTGATTTATTTATAAAACAACTTCATTTATTAATTTCTTCTTCAATATCATCCTGATATCCAGAATTTACTTCAAATACTTTATTTGACTAGTTATAGTACCTCCTAAAGGTGGTCCAATAAGATTTCCAATTCCTTGGCAAAGTAAAATCAATCCGTATCCTGTAGTGAAACGTTCAATTGGAACAAGCTGAACAATGATGACTGGAGTAAAAGAGAAAGAACTTGCGAAGAAAAGTCCAAAAAATGCTCCAGAGACGGCTATATATGTAAATTTACTCGAGAAAAAGGCCATCGATAATGTTGAAAAACCGCACATGATCAAACAGAAAGCGTAGGTCTTTGTTACATGCATCCAGGGTTGATCTCCTCCCCATCCAAGGGCCACCTAAGAAGAACAAATGTTTTAATATTAGCCTCTATGATGAGAAAGACTCATTTTTTAAAGCTCTTTTTCGACATATGAGGCCATTAGATCTAAATTTATTTATTCAAATTAATATAATTTGAATCAGAACGGGAAGCTAGCCACTCTGCACTAGAAGCGAGACTTCAATCTATATACTAAAGTCCAAAAACATTCATTAATAAAATAAATTTTTTAAAATATGCGTGCAGAATAAAATCAATAAAAAGCCCTGGACAAAATTAATTGAATCTGAATTTGTTCATATAGTTGTATCATTTATAAATATGGGGTATTAATAAACAAAGATTGTAGTACAAATAAAAAAATTCTACTTATCTTTTTTCAAAAAAAAAAAGAGCTTTATTTATACTACAACTTTTATAAATATCGCAGCTATATAAAAATAAAAATTTATCATTTGACGGAGGTGTATAGCTATGTATAATATTAGTAAAAGAATTAGATTTTCTGTTTAACTCTGGTTTATTTGTAAAAATTACAACGTTTCGGCCACTCATTCTGTGGCCTTCTTCAGATACAATTCAGCTAAGATTATAAAGGTTGTTACATCTGTTACAATCTCAATTGAATGTATAATATGTAGTTTAAAGGCTTCTGGTTTCCAATGGGCAAGCAGCTAGTAGTTTTGACAATTTATATTTATCAATTAATGTGCCAGGGCCGACGTTTCGGTCGCATATAGGACCATCTTGGAAATGACTTGGCCCTGAAGATGGTCCCCGAAATGTCGGCCCTGGCACATTAATTAGCACATGGGCTGACGTTTCGGTCGCATATAGGACCATCATCAGGGCCAAGCCATTTCAAAGATGGTCCTATATGCGACCGAAACGTCGGCCCTGGCACATTCATTGATAAATATAAAATGAAAAAAAACTAACTAGCTGCTTGCTCATTTAAACACAAAAATTTAACAATTTTAATTTTAATTAAATTCTCTATCAGATAAGAATTCAAATGAAGAGTCAAGTACACCTCTCAACAAAAACCTAAAAAATTACAAAAAAAAAGTAGTTGAAAAAGTTAAAGAAATTTTGATGAATAATTAATTATAGAGATCAAGGAAAATCTAATTTTATATTTTTGAGCAAAAAGTACACGTTTTCAAGTCCTTTTAAGTGAATAGTAGAACGTGGCTGTAGCTGATATATTGAATAGGGAAGAGGATGCAGGCAATTAATTGAGCCTCTATTTAGTAATAAAACAATACTCTTTATTGGAACGTTTCGACCGGGATCAACCCTACCTTTTTCAGCTTTGAAGGCTGAAGATGGTAGGGTTGATCCCGGTCGAAACGTTCCAATAAAGAGTGTTTTATTACTAAATAGAGGCTCAATTAATTGGCTGCATCCTCTTATCTATTCAACATTCAATTCTTTTATTAAATTCAAAATAAAAAACTCAAAACTTACCATTCCGAATGTATTTGTGACTCCTATTATAGAAATGATAAGAGATGCATCAGTATCAGGAAATTTATAATATTTCATGAAATCAGCAATAAAAAAGTATGGCACGATGAACCATGTAAAAAGTAAAATTGTTGAAAGAGACATGAGAAGAAAATGAAGCTCCAAAAACATACTAAAATCTATCATCCCTTTGAACATCTCCAAGAAATCCGAATACCATTTCTGAAAAGAGAAAAAAATATTTGTAAAATTTTTTTCGTTTGGATATTTTCATTTCATTTGTACAGAGATGTGAATAAAAAACTTTTAAAAAGAAATGTTAATAACCGGGAAATGGATCGAAAAGTACAAGACTTCAACTAAATTTTTTTCAAGATGAAATATTTAAAAAGAACTTGAGATAGATCCAAAAATTCTTTAAAATGTTTAGTATAAATAAATAAGATTGGGAAATTTATATACTGTATATATATAAAGTAAGATTTATTTATAATATGGGATATTTTGATGAAAAATAAATATTTTATATATATACAGGGTGTTTAGAAGGAATGGTATAAATTTTAGGAGGTGGTAGTATAGACGAATTGCAATAAAAAATTCCATATAACAGGTGTCCAATTTTTAATGAGTCCAGAGATACCTTTGTTGGTATTACACAGTTTGCTATGAGAATTTAACGATTGTCGTTGGCCAAGTGAACTGTACTGAATCGAGTAAACATGCCGCACGTATTTACATATGTCGAGCATGCCGATTTGGTATGTGTAAATACCTGCTGCATGTTTAAACAAACAGTACAGTACACTAGGCCAACAAATCACAATGTCAGTTGACATTCAATGTCAACAAGAAAACACAACTGTTGATAATCGTTAAATTCTCATAGCAAACGGTGTAATAAAAACAACTGTATCTCTGAACTCATTAAAAATTGGACGGATCATAAATTAAAAGATAACACGATTTATTTATATTATCAATTATTCTGATAAATAATTTTTTTAATATACTCACATCTTCATTTTCTTTAGCGATTGTTGTCATAGAATTACGAAAAATATCTGGACACGATGAAGCACGAAGTCGATAAGGATGGATATTTAAAATAGCTCCACGATACATGACTGAGTTCCTAAAAAAAAAAAACGATCATATGAAAATAATTTTAGATAGTGAATATAATGGTTAAATTACAATTGGCTAGTTTGTAAATTTTTATTTGGAGTAGAAATATAGCCCCCCTCTGAGTTCACCCCTGTGGTGAAATATAAAGTTAATAAAGCAATGCCAACAAATAGATAAAATTTAAATTGTTTTGGCTTCCAAATAAATATGGACCGAGTTAATTAAAAGTCTCAGATAAGCAGGTCTATTCTCCAAGCAAAATCTTTAACTTTTAACATCTGAAATCAGCTTTAATTAATTTTATCACCTCCTTGCATCAAATTGTTATTCTGTAAGCAAAAACCTAGGTGTAAAAACACGAACAATCAGAAAACATAGCTATCTTCATATGGACCCACCAGGTGCTAAAAAGTGAAATGTTAAAAGTCGCAGTTAAAACTTGGTTTAGAGAATAACATTTTTTAACGCTGGTGTTATTACTTTACTTACAATTTACTTTACAATTTTTGATGTTATATTTTAACGTCTGTTTTTAGAGAATAGACCTGATGATAAGTTAAAACAAAAGAAAAATTTTATTCACCTATGGACTCTAATATTTTTTAAATAATGAGGAGAAGCGGCAGTTGGTCTACATGTTGCTGTTAATTGTTTTCTAAAATCTCCTTCGTATTTCTCTCCATAAGACATTTGCCTGTGAAGGCTCGGACGTCGTTGACGAGGGACAATTCGAGTCTCGGGTGGAGTCGTGACTGGAGGGGCGACTGCAGGCACTATTGTTGTTACAGGTGGCTGTGGAAATCATAAGCATACTTTGAAGTCATTGGTCTTTAATTTCGAGAAGACAATTGACATCATACGTACTTCGCCGTTGATTCTGCTATTTTCAGGAACTCGTTTAAGTCGCATAGACATTAAAACAGGAGGTGAGCCAGGCGAAGTTAATTGTGAAGAGGGTAGTGGATTATTGGTAATTATTGGCAAAGGCGTAATTGGAATTTTCGCCACGTTATCATTTAAAAGCGAAGCAAGGCGACCGGATTCACTCCAAGAACGGCATAATAATAAACCTGGATAATTTTCCAAAATGACTTTGAACATTCGGTTGTTAGTGGAGAGAGTTTCAAGAACTTCAAAAGGAACCTAAAAAAAAGAAGAAAAAAAATAAGATCCATCTCTGCAGGAAAAAGTATGAGTTAATTGATGGAAAACTGATTAAAAAGTCAGCTAGATGAAAACTTAATTTTGATATGAAAGAAAGAAGTTTATCAATTACGAGAAGAATTATGAATTTTAAAGATAAGCACAAAATTAGTGACCAAAAAATAATAATATTAATAGAAAAAGATAATGACCTTTTCACTTTGTTTAACGAATGTAGGTAAATTGAGTACAGAATGGAAATTTGAAGGAGTCTTAGAATCAGAATCAGCTGCTGCTGCTGTTAATTTCTCTGCATCAAGATGAAGGGCACCGCCAGGTGTTACTGTTGCTAAGCCAGTTAAGGTGTACATCCCTTCATTGCGAGCCAGCAACCTCCTAAAATTGAAAAAAAAAAAAATTATTATAATTAAAGTGGATTTCTTGAAGATTATTCCATTTTATTTAAATAAATTAAAGATAATATATGGAGATTAACTTTTAGGCCTACTTTCTCTTACCCTAAGTATGAAATATATAGACAGAGAAAGTATTGGTTGTAAAAATACATGTGAGATTTTGATGGATTACATGTTTTGGCCCCCTGAGCCAAAAAGTGGGTCCCAAAAAAACTGAAAAGGTCCATCAGTAAAGTACTATACCTTTTCAAGTTCAAATTGGGACAAACAAAATAAATGGGGAATAAACAATTTCAAATTGAACAAACAAAATAAATTGGGAATAAAAAAATCAAATTGAGAATAAACAATTTCAAATTGGACTAAACAAAATCAAAATGGGAATAAACAAAATCAAATTGGAATTAAACAAAATGAAATTGGGAATTAACATTTTTACATGTATTTTTAATTACCCTTTTCGGAAATCAGGGGCGTTTAACCAGCTTGTTTCTCGGGGCAACCTATCC
Organism: Euborellia annulipes; assembly: GCA_023213315.1. Lineage (NCBI taxonomy): Eukaryota > Metazoa > Arthropoda > Insecta > Dermaptera > Anisolabididae > Euborellia > Euborellia annulipes. Next base: position 122,273 of record JAKCPI010007710.1, read on the forward strand.
AAGATCAGGGCCGGCGAAGCTATTCTGCCGCCCTAGGCAAGATATTTTTTGCCCCCCCCCCAAAAAAAAACTTTAACAATTTAATTTGCCGCCCCCTCCTTAAAATTTTCCCTGATCTCAAAAATTTTTTTTCGCGAAAAAATTTTTTCCCGTCCGAAAAAATTTTTTTACCTTTGTTTTTAGAGACGCAAAATTTTTGCCGCCCGCGGAACAAATTTTTTTTCGGGTGCCGCTTGCGGAACCAACATTTTTTTCCCTTTTTGCCCCCTCTCCAGGTTGCCGCCCTAGGCGCCGCCTAGTTTACCTAGTGGACGCGCCGCCACTGTTCAAGATTAAGAGGTGCTCTTAGCATTGCTTAACTCCCTTGGCAGCCTCCCCCTCCCCCCCTTAAATTTAATTTAAAGTTAAAAAAGATCTTGCTTTGCTTCTCTTCGGCGAGGAAATATTCTTCGAATGAAGAATGCAAAGCTCATTATCCCTAATATATATTTATTTATTTTGTGTTGTAATTTAATAATATAATCTAAATAATTATAATATATATATATATATATTATATAATTATAATGATAAATTTTTAAGGGGAATTACCGGGTTTTTAAGAGTCCCTGGTGTTGTGTGTTCTTTGCTATCTTTGAACATTCAAAGAGAATATATGTATGTTTATTTACTTTAGTATTATTGTTGTTAAAAATTGTTAAGCCCTCGGGGCTTGGTGTAGAGGTTAAGTGCTAACCTCGTATACCAAACGTCGCGGTTCGACCCCACGCAGTCCGATGATTTTATTTAAGCCATTTGGATACCAGATGGCTTAAATAAAAATGCCTGAACCCTAATATATATAAATTCATAAATAACGGTTATCGTAAATGTCTTATATGGCCTGAGTTGCCGAAAAGACTGTGTGAATGTATGTGTGAGTGTGAGTGTGAATGAGAAAAAAGTGTGAATGTTTAAAAAAAAAAATTGTTAATTTTTCCCCCAAATTTTCTCCAAGAAAATTAAATCTTTTTATTTCAACCCTTCACCTTATTAATCTCCTCTCGCTTAAATAAGAATGCAAATCTCCCACCCTGGGAATCAAACCCAGGATCTCCAGCATTTCCGAGGCATCGGTGTGCTTTGCACCAGGCCACCTGGCCCTCAATAAACACCAAAAATTTCTCACATCCCCTATATATGCAAGTCTGCGAGGGTCATGGGACGTTTGACCCATTAACAAATAAATATACTCACAAATTTGTTAAATAAATATATATTTATGTCTATCAAGTCCGAATCGAGCCATCGGGCCGTGGTGTACTAACGGTTATCGTCAATGTCTTAAATGGCCTGAGTTGCCGAAAAGACTGTGTGTATGTGTGTGTGAATGTGAAAAAAGTGTGAGTGTTAAAAAAAGTCCGAATTGAGGTATCGTTAAATTTTAATATTTTATTTAAAAATTTTTATCTCAAAAATTATTTAATTTTCATTTTTATTTAAGATATGTTTCAACTTTAAATTTAAAATTGTAAATTCTCAATTTGATTATGTTTAATCCCATTTTGATTTTGTTTAATCCCAATTTGATATTGTTTGGTCCCAATTTGATTTTGTTTGGTCTCATTTTGATTTTGTTTAATCCCAATTTGATATTGTTTGGTCCCAATTTGACTTTGTTTATTCCCAATTTGATTTTGTTTCGTCCCAATTTCAACTTGAAAAGGTATAGTTTTTTGGCCGATTTTGTTCAAAAGCTTATTTTACTAAATTTAACTTTAATATAAAATTTCAATCGGTAGCCCAATTCGTTCATGCTAAAAATCGTTACAAACAGACACACAGACAGACCAATTTGCTTTTTTGGACTCAGGGGACCTCAAAACATGTATATTCATCAAAATCTCGACATCGAATTTTTGACATGATCGCAATATTTCTCTCTATATATATTTCATATATAGAGAAGAGAAAGAGAAAATTTTTATAAAATATAATCTACCTTTTGATTTCTTCGACACCTGGGAAATCACTTTTTTCATTAGCGCCGCCAGCCAGAGATGCTTTTCCACCTTCACTTTTCACGCTCAAAGAAACGCAAGATGAACTATTATGTTTGGCCATTTGTTCAAGAGCCCACCACTCAGGATCTCTCATTGAGGCTCCGGCTACGCACATATTGAGAAATGTTCCGGCCAAAAGTAAAATGGTACCCCGCCATCCGTATGTATCTAAAAAATAACAAGTAGACATGATAAACAAGAGATCAAAAGAATTAATGGTTATAGAAGAAAGTGAGATTTTTATGGCTGTGATTAAATTTAATGGAATATGAATCATAAGAAAAGATGAGCCAAACTAAACTTCATGGACAATTTTTAACGCTATTATATATACTGTATATCAGGTCGATTCTCTAAAAACAGACGATAAAATTTAACATCATAATTGGGTGTTAAAAAGTAAAGTAATAACACCAGCGTTAAAAAAATTCTCTAAACCAAGTATTAAACAGCGGCTTTAACATTTTACTTTTTTAGCAGCAGGTGTTAATGATCCCTATGTTTTCTGCTTGTTCGTGATTTTACACCCCTCGATAACCTCTACCGCATGCTCATTACTAACTTGATTTTGGGAATTTGATTTGTTCTTGACAATCTAGTAGGCCTATCTGAAACACCAGCGTTAAAAAATCCTATTCTCTAAACAAACTTTTAAAGGGGGGTTTTAAAAGTTGCTTTTATCTCAATGCTGTCAAAATCATCATAACCTTACTTTTTAGGTTAAAGACGCCATTTTTATGCATTAAATACGGCGTTAAAATATTAAAGGCGCCCCCTAGACCTGACATGAATTTTTAACACTTTTGACTAAATGTTAACTCTTTGGCGTTAAGTTAAGGTTTTTGCTTACAGAATAACAATTTGACGCAAGGAGGTGATAAAATGAATTAAAGTTAATTTCAGATGTTAAAAGTTAACGTTTTTGCTTAGAGAATAGACCTGTATATGGGCTATATGTCAACGCTATTATATATTATATATAGACCAAAGATCCTAATAAATAATAGAAAAGTATATAGGTATATGAAAGCCAAAATTATATTAACAAAATGAGGGGTTGTACAAGATTTTTTATGAATCTTTAAAGTTTTATTGTTATTTTGCTCTAGGTAGAAGTGGCGAAGAAAAAACAATTTTTTAATTTTATTTATTTTGGGCTGCGACTGCTGGATAGAGATCGCAGCCCAAAATAAATAAAAAAATTGTTTTTTCTTCGTCAAGTCCACCTTTAACAAAAGAACAATAAAACTTTAAAGATTTATGAAAAATTATTTTGTTTTAATTTTATCTTCCAATAATTAACTAGCTCAGAGTTATGGTGATTGTAGATTTTAGAATAAAAGATAATTTTCTTCTTGAAGGAAGGTAGATAATTATCTTTTAATCTGGTATCTACCTATCACCAGTATGAAGACGAAACTGCTTACTTATAAAATATTAAATAAAAAATGTATTGCATAGTGGTATTAAAATCTTATTAGAAAGCCATATTACAATTTTCTCTGGGTAAATTTAGTGCAGAAATTGAGTAATTTGTTAATTTATTATTAATCCTATCACCTTCCTTCCTCAAAATCATCAAAAAATTAATAAACAAATAAACAAAAAATAAAGGTTTGAAATTTTCGAAAATATAGAAAAAGATAATAACCTTTTCACTTTGTTTAGCGAATCTTGGAAAATTTCAATCTTTTTTTTGGATAAGTAAACAAATGGCTATCTTTTTTTTATATTTCTATCCTTCCATTAAATTATAGAAGATGTTTTGGACAGCCAAAGGAAAAAACAAATTTTATTAAAATTCAATAAATTTATTTTTCTCTTTACATTGTCGACTTAATTCTGCCAAGTCTTCAGGCCTTCAGCAGGAAAATGTAACAAAACATCATCTATAATTACAACAAGAATACAATAAATTAATAATTAAAAAACAAAACAAAAATTGGTTAGAAAAATATTATTTAAAACTTTCTCCACTTGTTAGATAGGAAAACGGAATGGAAGTCTTAAGTTGAGAAATTTAAAAGAAATCGAAGGTTTATTAGTAAAAAAAATTAATTGCGATGTTTTGTAATCACTTGAGAATCCATTTAAATCTATTTTGAGTTCATAATATATTCTGTATCGAAGTGATCCAATAAAAACATTTCATTTATAAAGTCTAAAATATGAGAGATTATATAAGAAAGTGTTTATTCTTATTTAACTAAACATTTTTAAAGAAGATATATATATATTATATATTAAAATATAATTAAAAAAATGTCTTCTATCTTACTCGTTGGTCTTCTTTCCCATTCTATTCCGTGAATTATAATATTTTTTATATTTAATTTATTTGAGTGACCGAATGATTAATTAAAAATTATTATTATTATTTATCTAAAGGCGCTTCAGCGACGCTTGTTAAAAAATAATATTAAATAATTAATCAAAGCAAATGGAGATATTAAACGAAAGAGGATTTAAAAACTAACCGATGAAATACTGTGTCATAGGAGCATAAACAACAGTTCCAAAACCCGTGCCACAAGCACCAAGACCCGTAGCAAGAGTACGTTTTTTGTCGAACCAATAGGCGATAGAAACAACGGCAGTTACATAACAAAGTCCAAGTCCCAATCCGGCTATTACTCCAAAAGTAATATACATCATTTCAACTGAATTAGCAAATACGGACAATACGAAACCAAGGGCAGATATAATCCCTCCAACCATTGTCATCAAACGACATCCATATCTGGAAAATAAAGAAATACAGAATATTAATTGCGAATGTTGTTTATAATTATAAATGATATTTATTGTTAGATAATTTTATCACATATCAGTTAATATAGTAATATCCCAGATCAGTGACGGCGCCAGCTTATTCTCAGTGCGGGGAGGCAAGAGTGGGGCAAACCAGTGGCGCAACCAGGATTTTCTCCGGGAGGGGGGGGGGGTTGAAAAAATTAAATATAGGAAAATTTATTAATGTTAGGCGGATAGCTGAGTAGATCTTGTAGTAAGGAATAATTAGAGAGATTTTAATTTCGTTTATTTGGCACTTCAAGCCGAAGTTTAACCTTGACTCCACAATGGCAATAAATATTTTACACAATTTGAGTTTTATTAACCCCCTTCAGCTTGAGGATGGTCGCAAATCTGACCAAAACGTGAGCTTGAAGTGCCTAATAAACGAAATAAAAATAGCTGCATTCGTCTTTCTTTATTCCTTACTATAAGAAAATTTTATAAAAAAAGATTTCGGGTGGGGGCCTGAAGTCATTCCCCCCCCCCCTCCCTGGCTATGTGCCTGAGCAGAGAAAAAACAAAATTCAATTTTTTTTTTTTAAATAAATTTTAAAAAAAATTTACCTTTGTAGTAATGAGATCAACTATTTCTTCATGTTCTTCTTCGCTAGATACTATAAAAAAAATAAGCAATTTTGGTTTTTGTTAAAATTTTATTTAAATAAAATAAAATAAAATAAACTAAATTATTTTTATACTACAGTATACTTTTTTTAAGAAACTTTTTTTTCAAATAAAAAGACAGGCTACTATTTTTTTTTCTATTTGTAATATACATAATATAATATATAGCAATTTGAATTTTTTTCTCCTAGAGGGGAGGGGATAAAACCCATCCTGGTTGCGCCACTGCGGCAAACTTATTATCAGGGGGAGGGGGGACAATATACTTATATGCTATATCAACAGAGAAAGAAAAAAAATTGGGTAGCAGATGGCATTGTTGAAGGAACGCTCCCCCCCCTCCCCTCCCTAGCGCCCTCATTACCGCCGTCACTGTCCCAATTAATTTCCCTTTTTGAAAATTCGAGCATAAGGCCCAGTTTTAATAGTCAAAGATAGCTGTTTTTTGGATTTTGAGAGAATCGTCAACTGAGAGTAGGTCGTTAAAACTTGGGGTCTTACAAGGCAAAAAGCAAATTGAAGAAAAATCAAAAATAAAATATACTAGGCCTAGTATTCAAAGATATCATTGAACTTGATTCAATTCTCTTTTTAGGACTTGATTGATGATGATTAACAAAATGATTGAAGATTTTGTTTAATCATTGACTATTTTTGGAATAATGGATTTATTTATTCACAGAAAAATATTCGAAATTTTTTCTTTTACGCAGGGTTTAATAATGAAATATCAATATAAAGTAAATTTAGAAAAGTTTTCTCTTCTCATCCAACAATAAAATTAATTAAAATAAATTCCAATACTCCTAAATGGCCTTATTCTCAATAGGTTTGGGCACACTTGCTCTCTAATCATTTAGTCAGTTTTCATCTCTCTTAAATTAACTATATATCCAATCTCATTGTATATGATTTAAGAAGATAGTAGACTCAGTTTTAGTATTTTAAACTATTACATGATATAAATATTTATTTTTTTTAGTTCACTGGACTTCCTTCAACTTTCGTGAGTCATACTAATTACGCCACCGGATCCTCCATTTATATTATATTTATAAGTTATAAATAGAAAAAAATGGATTAATCTTACTATAATTAATTTGTTTATATACAACCATTCTTGCTTTTAATTTAGTCTATTAATTTGCTTTTGTTTGTTTAATTTGTCATTGAATAAATTCCAACCTATTCTCGTAATTTATACCAGTTTCTACCAGATGATATAAAAATAATCGAACTCTAATTTTTCTTATCTTTATATAATCTGAGTTATATAGACATTAAAAATAATATTTTACAACTACGGTAGATTTATGTTAGAGCAAAAAATTTTTTGTTCTCGTATTAAATCAGTTGGGAATTAGCTTAAAAGGAACGGCCTTCAGCTTAACGACATTGAAAAATTTCTTCTGCGTCTAATTGTGATTATATTTGAGAATTTTATCAAGATCAATTTGTGTTTTCTAACCCAATATTTACCTGTCGACAAGAGCACTGCCTATTGGTCCAAATAAGAGTGGAACTGCCATGAAAAGAGAACCGATCCAGGAAGTTTTGCTATGCGATTCTCCAAATGCTTCGATAAGTTTAATTAAAAGAAGACCAAATGAAAACGAGATTCCATCAGCAATTACTGAGATGATAAATGAAGCCAAAACAACAACCCAACCCCATCCACCGTCAGGGTAGTTGGGCTTCGGTTTTCCGATCGTGGATATCTGAAAAAATTTAAAAAAATCACTTATTTTACAATAAATACAATTAATTATAGAGCATTAGTTTTTTATTTAAAAATGTATTTATATACAGGATGTTTCAATAAATGTACTCACACTTCAAATGACGAGAAAAACATTATTTATGAACATAGAGTGAAATGGAATACCTTCGAATACAGAAGACAAATGTAATTGAAGAATCATGTTCGTAAATGTTCAAATTGATGACCATTATTGTCCAGACAACGCTGGTACAGTGAGCACCACAATTAAGTCCCCACCTGGAATCTAGAGACTTATATGGTATAGTGAAATAATTTTAATGACCGTAAAGATATAATAAAATGGTACAGATAAAATAAAATCTGGTCCAGATGATTTTATTTTACCTTTTCGGTCATTAAAATTATTTCACTATATACCATATATACTTAAGGCTCTAGATTCCAGGTGGGGACTTAATTGTGGCGCTCTCTTTACCAATGAATACCCCAGAACTCACGCTCATGGATTTCTTTTTGTGGGGATAGCTCAAAGACAAAGTTTATCGTACTAAACCAAGAACAATTGATGCATTAAAATTGTAAATTGAAAGGCAATGTCACGATATTCCTAATGACCTGTTTCATGACTCCCTTGATGCGCAGATTATCAGGGTTGTCTGGACAATAATGGTTATCAATTTATCATTTACGAACATGATTTATCAATTAGATTTGTCTTCTGTATTCGAAGCTCCATTTCACTCTATGTTCATAAATAATGTTTTTCTTCGACAATTTGTAAAGTGGCTGATGAAATATTTCAACATATTCAACAAATTGTATTAGAATAATTTTGTCACTTGAATTAGCTGCATCGTATCAGGGGCGGATACAAGAGGGGCGGGGGGTAAAGGGAGTAATTACCCCCCCCCTGAGATTTGAAAAAAATTTATTTTTAATGCAAAATTTTAAAAATTAATACTTAAAAATTTGTTTTGCATTTATATTCTGGCAAACAAGTACAGAATGCGTCTTTAAATTTCCGAAATTAAGAAAAAATAGTGTGCTGTGCGACCAGTCACACCAGATTACCCCCCCCCCCCCCCGAGAAACACCTCTGGATCCGTCCTTGCATCGTATATAAAAATCTCTTAGCTTGGTATATATGTACAAGCATTTTATGTATATTTATACCCACAAGAAACGCATAAAAACAGGGGTTTGGACTGATTACAAAGGATGGGTGAAGTTGTAGACAGAAACAACAAAAATGAAATAAGTTTAATTGGAAAATGTTTTAAGAAAGCACGGAGAATAAAGTTTTATGAGAAATGAAAATTAAAAATTACCCCAGGGCTGCTGCTGCAGATAGAATCTCCATCTCCGTCTTGGCATTCACTTACATTATCCGATTCATCATCATCGGCACCTTCAAATCGAACTTCATAATTATTGTCATTATTATTATTAGATAAGGAATTCTTTTTCTTTGAATCTGGTACAATTAGAATTTTTAACGGTGTGGATGGATTCAAAGGAGATCTCTCATCTTCTTTCTCTCCGTCTTCATCATCCGAAAGATATTTATCTGAGACTGGAATTGGCATAGTCTCTGCACTTGCAAATCGGTCATCTGATTTGGGACTCAAGTCACCTTCAAGATACTCTGCAGTGCTTCCTGTCGGACTCCACGTATCCAGTGATATTTTGGCTGGTGATGATAGCGCTGAAACGAAAAACGAAGTTGTTACTTATCTATGATTACTTTCTATTGATAGAATATAAAGAGGAAGAGAGAAAGAAATTATAAAGCTGTGAACACATAGGGTAAAAAAAAGAAGGAAATGTGCATCCTTATATTCAAGTTTAAGTTAATAAATCGTCGTTCACAGAGCAACAGTACAGAAATTTTTTTGATTCAAATTTTGGGGGATGATTAATTTCTTAAGGATAGTCATCGAATGAAGAATTTGCAAGCATATCAATTCCATAAGAAATATAAATTGAGGAAAATATCTAAAATGCCATTTTTGCTTTCTCTTACCTATTTAATTTGTATCCATCATCTAAAAAAATTTACCTCCGTCCTTTGTTATTTACTTTAATAGGTAGTATGATTTAAATACATTTCTTCTTTGTCCAGGACGGGAAGTGAACTGAACAAGAAGTGTCCCTATATGCTATTGCTCTATAAAAGACCAAATCAACTGTTTAAGGCTGGAGTCTCGAATAGGTCGTTTGGAAGGGATGATTATATGTCTAAGAGATGGCGACACCATCGCTCCATTCCTAGCCCCTGCTAGCCTTTTGCCAGGCTATTGTTGAGTTCTTCAATTTTCTAATTTTTCGAAACAAATTTTCTAGTATTTAATCACACTTAATACAGTGTATATAATTAATATAAAATACTTGGAGATAGTTTTTTTTTATTTGAGCAAGAAAATCATCAAGCTGCCCAACAGTTTATTGGTTTTCTTCCTCAAATAAAATAAAAACTGAAATTCCTCGCTCTTCAAAGAATTGCTCATTTAATAATAGTAGATATAATAATATATCTTCACTAGCTGTTTTTTTTTTTTTGTCTTTTCGGCATCGAAGGCCATTCAGACGTTAACAAGTATATAAGTCGATAATTGTCATGTCCCATATTTTTCCTTAAATGATTGCTACCTGTCAAAAATGTTAAAATCGCACAAAAGGAGAATGAAACTAAATTAACCTTTTAGATGAACTCAATTTAATAACAATAAGCTGTTGTCACGGTGAATTAAATATTATTTATCAACATTATATAAATGGATTTCATTTCATTTCCTAGATCTTTTTTTTTTTTTTTAAATTAAACTAATGTAGACTGGAGAAGTATATCAAAAAAATATTTATTTAATGTTGATTATTTATCTGTCAAAAAAAAACCTATTTTATTATGTAAATAGAGTTTTAAGAAAACAGATAAAGAAATGATGAAGTGAAGCTTGGTTAGTATATATGTAAAAAATAAAATAATTAATAAGCTAATAATAGTACCTGTGTTTGGGTTTCCTAGTGCTGGACTGAGTTTAGGGGAATCATAATGCGTCCAACCTACAATCGGTGCAATTTTTGTTTCACTCCCAATACTGTTTGTATTCACTTTTGAAGGCTCCATATTATTTTTTTTTTTTAATTTTTGACTCTTTAAAATGATTGATGTAAATTAGTATCGCCTCTGATTTCTTTGGTTGCGAACACACTTGGATTTAATGAAACCCGTATTTTTGGCATAGGCACAATCACTATAATTTTGTCAATACTATAAATTAAGAGAAAGAGAGAGAAGAGAAAAAAAAGATATATCGAAATAATAAATATCACAAATAAAAATTTCTAACACACAAATACTGATAATATTATTTAATCAATTTAAAAAAAAAAATAATAAAAAAAAAAATAAAAAAATAGAATAACAATTAAAATAGGATTTTCTTTAATCTTGTATTAACAATCACCAGTCGCATAACGCCCACTGGAGCATGGAACATTAATAAACTATTTTTTTTAGTTTAAAATTTTCAAAATATTATCAATTATTTACAATTGAGTACTAAAGGATCGTGTGTTCAACGTGCAAAGGGATCTACAGTCCATTGGCGAGGCCAGCCTTGAGGCCCTTCTTGGGAGGTGCTGGGTGGCCGAAGGGGCATCACCCCCTTGCAGGCCCAGGTGCTACAAGTCCAAGGAAGACCTCTCAAGCGCAGACTGCGCAGGTTTCTTTTACGATCACCCTTCGACTGCACAGTTGCTGGCGGCGCGCTCAACCAAATGCACGGATCCGAACACGAGACCATACGTTACTCAGTAATCGACTTAACTCTGGAACAAAGGAAAATAAAATCATATTAATTAAAATAATTGAAGTAACAAAGGAAGATGCTTTCAGAAAAACCTTACTGAATTATTAGATTATAATCTTCAATAAAAATTCAACTATACTTTGTGGGAAAAGGAAATTACAAGAGGTTTCCCATTGAAAACTGTGTTTATTAAAGCTTTTATAGTTTGTATTATTATTATTAAGGGAGTTTTTAATTATAGACCACGTTTTGTATTAATTATTTATTAACATCCATACATTACTGAACAACATTTTGACTGCTTATTCTGGAGTGTGTACTTGCTCTGACTCAAGTGAACTGAATCGAAACGTTGTACAGTATTTATATTTTCAATAAATAATTAATACAAAATGTAGTCTATAATTAAAAACTCTCATAATAATATTGAAGATTGCTTGGACTGTTTCAGAAGAAAAATTCCTCTATTAGAGGAAATTTGCAGATACAAAAGAATCGAAATAGACCAGTGTTTCCCAAACTGTGCGCCGCGGCGCCCCATGGCTGAATTTTGACATGGGCGCCACGGAAAAATTCTGATATATTAAGGGCACCGGAAGATGAAAAAGTTTGGGAACCCCTGAAATAGGCTATAATTCATGAGAAGCGCGTTAATCAGTGTGACAACAAATGCTACTAACAGGCTGGCGTGTTCGTTTTGATCTCATACTCTTTAAATATTCGATTTCAAAAATTGCTTTTGGAAAATATTTTTTTTTTTTTTTTGATAATGCCATTGATTTCATGCTGTAACAATATTAATTAGAGGGCCATGCAATCTCCAAGAACAAATTTTTAGTTTGTATCCTAATTACTTTAAACCGTATAATTAGCTAGCTACTTGAAATAATCTGCGTTTACAGTTGTTTATGTACGTTTGATCAACCAAGAAAAGTACTTGTGATGGATGGCTAGATAACTAAAAGAATTACTTTTTACCTTCTCTTACATATATGCAGTTTATGTTAATATACAGTATATATAAAGAGAAAGTATTGTATTCATGTCAAAAACTCAATGTCGAGATTTTAATGGAAATACACTGTTTAGAGGTCCTGCTGAGTTCAACAAAGTTGGTCCCGGACAATGGTCTGGAACAGTGGATGTGGCTGTAGCTGATAAGTTGTATAGGGATAATAATAATTGAGCCTCAATTTAATAATTAAGTACTCTTTGTTAGAGACCTTTCGGCTGGGATCAACCCTGCCATCGTTCGAAACGTTCCTAATAAAGAGTGCTTAATTATTTTACATAGAGGCTCAATTATTGGCTGCATCTTTATTAGGAACGTTTCGAACGATGGCAGGGTTGATCCCAGCCGAAAGGTCTCCTAACAAAGAGTGCTAAATTATTAAATAGAGGCTCAATTATTGGCTGCATCCTCTTTCCTATTCAACCTATCTGTCTGTCTGTGAACAAAAAATTTCACGAACGAAAAGAGCTAGGAGGTTGAAATTTGATATTTAAGTTAGGTGCCGTCTGGCACGGGACACGAAGCTTTTGAACCAAAATCGGCTAGTACTTTACTGATGTACTTTTTCAGTTTTTTTTTCGATTTTCAAAGAAATCGTTCAGATTTTAATTATAATTCATAAATCAATTATTTTTTGGATGCTCTCTTGTCCTTCATAAGAAAAATGATTGCCATGGTTGAGAAGAACACCTGGATACCGAAACGCACACAAACAGACGTATCATTTACTCGTTAACATTCCTTTTATTGTAGATGTTTTTTTTCGAAAAAAAGAAAAAAAAACATCCAAAGATTATATAAACGATATTAGTTGTCTAGGATGCCAACAAATGAATTTAAAGGACCGAATTTAGATGACTTTCGTCTAAAAAGATGCTGTTGGGTCGGGCATCGATTTGCTAACTCGTGGCACTGATGACGTTGCGATTATCGATTTGCCGACGCGGTCGCCACAATGGCGAGACTCTCAGCTCCTTGCTTCCGTTGCTTGCTCCAAATTAGATTAAAGGGCAATATCACACAGCACATATTTTCCTTTCAATATGACCTTTCTTTGAACAATAGAATTTGATCTTTAAATTTTGACATATCTATAGAAAAAAAAAAAAAAAAAAAATAGTAAAGAATATTTTTATTTATCACGATAAAATGTAAATGAATGAATTAAAGAAAGCATCCAAGATAAGAAATGGGGACAATTAGCGTTCGAGACGTGGAGGGGGAATTTGGCGAGTCCATAGAGCTGCGCCAATGAACTTGAAGAGGTCAAACAGCTACTTTCTTATGTAAATTAATTCATTTTGAAAAAAAAAAAAAAAAATAATAATGAATCGAATTAGGTTCTATTTTATATTCTCGGTTTATTGTTTATGTGGTTTAAGACACTCAAATTTCATTAAACAGTCAAAATGATTTGCCATCTCCCTTGTTATGTTGCTGAAAATTGTTTCTATTTATGGAATCCAAGGCCTACCATCAAAAGAATTTAATGAATTTCTTATTAGAGTCTGCCTTTTTTTTATAGGCTTGAGTCATTTAATTATTTAAACAAGGGACCCATCAAGTCTTCGTTTTTCGGAAAAAAAAACAACGCTATTATGGATAAAAAGATGATAGGCCCCCGACTACTACCTTCTAGAAATGTAGACAATTTTTCCTGAAATTAGTTGAATCGAATATTTATTAATTTATCTACATGGGCGTAACTAGAGAATTTGGCTGAGGGGGGGGGGCATTGAACCAGCTATCCTCCAGATGGCCTGGGAAGCCCCATATTTTCTCAATTTTTCTTGGGGCGGGGAGCTTTTTAGGGGTGGGAGGGGGTCACCCCTAGTTACGCCCATGTTTATCTATATTATATCATCAGTGCCCTTGCCTGTTTCAAATTTCATTGTACGATTATTTCTGAATGTGAAAATTTGTTTGTCAGTGACTGCAGATTTATTTATTTAACTTTGAATATCGGAAGCTATTTAATATTATGATCATATTAAATTAAATATTGGTCAATTATTTTAAACTTGTAATTTTTTTCACAAAAAATAAAAATAACCCTTCAAAATAAAAAAAATCTGATCGCACAGCACACTTAACTTTTTTAATTTAATTGAAAGTTGTGTTATCTGCTTTTCGCACCAGATTTGTTGTGTCGACTTATATATAGGTTCTGGCAATACAATAGAATTCGGAGTGATGTAAAATTTATAAACATAGGAAAATATTTATATTCTGTTACCATGCCAACTATTTCTCCTAACTTTCCTATGAAGTTCAAGAGTAAAGTGTGCTTCAAAAGATTTCAAGGGCAAAATGAGAATATATATTTTAAAAAGAGCATCTAAAAATTATTTATGAATTTTAATCAAAATCTTTTAAGAGAATTTGAAGAAATAAAAAAAAAAAAAAAAATCTGAAAAAGTACATAAGTAAAGTACTGGTACACTTTGGATGATATTATTTAAAAGTTTATTCTCGCGTGTTACTTAAATATAAAATTTCAAAATCGTAGCTTAGTTCATTCATGATTTATTTTGAACATACAGACAGACGACATTGCGGGTTACAGAAGGCCTCAAAACTTGTATTTCCAAAAAAATCACCAATTTTTGATATTTTTGCAATACTCTAAATATATTGACATATATTAGCAAGAGAGAGTATTAATATGTTTGTAATAATATTTGATTGTGGAAAAGTTTTATTTTTTTTATCATCTATTAAAATCGGGTATATAAAATTGTATTTAATTTATTTGATGGGAAAATACAAGATATCTCTTGAAATTGAAGGAATAACTTGTTGGCCTTGACCTTGGGTATCTAACAGTGCTAAAGATCCCTCTGATTAAATAGCTAGAGATGAGAATTCACTATACTAGTAGTATTTTGTTATAAAAAAAAAATTGTCTGACTCGGGATACGAACTAAGGATAAATGATTTAAAGTACAGAACGATAAAGCTACCAATCAGTAATTTGAGCTACAGTATTTTATCTGGACGAACAAATATAAATAAAAATATTTATTATGAAATTACTACGAAAACTCAGCCGAGCGCTGGTTTGCTGGTTGCAGCTAAGCCAGGCGAATTGATTGATCAGTGTGCAAAATTAAAATATAAAGTTTTTTCGATATATTTCCTTGCCAAAAATAAATTTTTACGGGCATTTTTGAATATTATTTAATCTTGACAAATAGAATACTTATTCTCAAACCACAAACGAAGAAATTCAAGATGATTAAATAAAAAGTATAGTTTATAAAAATCATATGCAAGATAATTCACTCATGTTTTTTTCTTTACATAAAAATTGCCAGGTTGGGGGAAGGGGGGAACTGATTTTTCTATTTGACATTAAGCAGGAGCTTTCTGGTGTTTTAATGTGAATGATATTTAAAACAAATGCAAAAATCTTTTAAAAACATAAAGTTTCGAAGGCCAAAAAATTAGGTAAAATTAATTAAAAATACTAGGCAATTTCAAAATTGATAGAGTTAATTTTGAGAGAATCGGAAAAAAAAAATAAAAAAGTACATTAGTAAAGTACTAGTTCTCTTTGGCAGATTTTTAAATTCTCGAGAAGTCTACGAAATGGGTAATTAGCTTAAGTATAAAATTTGAATATTGAGAGATGTTTCGTTTTTGAGTTATTTTGTTAACCGATATTTCACTTGAAATTCATTAAATTTATTGTGAAAAAAAGTAAAATTCAAGCTAATTGGGAATATACCCTTTTAATGGCAATTCTAAGAAAATATTAAAAAGGCATTTAAAACCAATAAAATCTCTTTCTTCAGGCGGCTACACACGTAACTGTAAACTTGACAAGCATGCATGTGCCATCTTTTTGTACAAGCAAACTGTAGCGTCTGTAGGAGAATTTTGCGCAAGTATTTTAATTGTGCAAGCCGCCTAGATTGAATTGTAATCATGCACAAGCATATTTGCGCAAGCAAAACTCTTTATAGGCACCTTCGCCATTTTATAGACGTCTTTATATTTATTGAATATACATTAATTCATTTAATTTAAATATTAATGTTTATTGTGTCTCTGTTTAAAGCAAGTGAATATTTCTTGTTATCTTCGAATAAATAACCTTCCGAGTTTTTAGGTTAATTTTCGGCATAAGCTGTTTCTTGCACAAGCATGCTTGTGCCATGTGGAGTGCCGAAGGGAATTTGTGCATGCTGGTACAAAAAGATTGCACAAGCATGCTTGTCAAGCTTGCTGTTACATGTGTAGCCGTCTTTAGAAATTTAGGTAAATATTTTGGGATTTTAACAGGAATTGAACTTAATAGAATTCAGGATTTAATGAATTTCAAGCGAAATATCAAAAAATGTGAGTTAACGGAATAACTCAAAAACGAAAAAACTCGATACTCAAATTTTATACATAGCTAAGTAGTACTCATGTCGCACACGTATCGAGAAATTTCAATAAAATAAGCTAAATAGTACTAGTACTTTATTTATGTACTTTTCTAGTTTTTTTTTTCGATTTTATCAAATTCGGTTGTGATCATATTTGTATAACTTCTGAAAATGACATAATGAGGGGGAGGGGTTTTGCCCCATCCTGGTTTTGTCATTGCTTAGGCCTTTGCATCGTTGTTTACAACTTTTGAAATACATTGCAGCGCAATTAAATAATAACAAAAGAAATTCAGGCGCAGTCTATTGGCAAAGTATTTGATATCTTCAATCTCAACATCAGTTTGGCAAAAAAACAAAAAAGTGAAAGTAAATTCTTTTTTTTTTGTAGTTAAAAAAAAACACGTCTCGTTATCTACTAAATAATGCTTTTAGGATCTTAAATGGATTCCCTAAACAATCCAACACTTAATATTTTTACGTAACGAAAAAATATTAAACATAAAAAGTAAGGTAGTGATTACAGTTCTTTTTTTTTTTAATAATTAAGAATTAAACCACGAAATTACAGGGGAAAAAAATAATTTACAATTTTTTTCCTGTAACTTTTCTTAGAAATATTAAATCGAAAATTTTTCCATTTGAATTATTTAAATTTTACACGGAAAATTTTATACGATTGGTATTGAAGATTACTTCATTCGATGACGATTAGAAAAGGTTCTTCAATCGTTCGTGAATAATAAATTTGCCACATTGACTTGCTGCCACAATCTTATTTATAGGCTATCATTTTTTTACCAAATGAAGATTAAATTATAAATGGTGATAAATATGCATGCTCTATTTTTCTTAATTATTAAACAAATTTGGAATTTTTTTTTAGATATGATAATTTCCGTGTCTATCAATGATCTTGACCTTCTATTCTGATTGGTCACCAATCCGAAATCAGCCTTGACGAAAACATCAAACCAAAAAGTCTAAATAAAGAAATGAATTAATTAAATTTAAACTAACAACCCTACGATCTATTTGAGACATTATGTATTTAGGAGAAATTAAAAACACGAGGTTATAAGTTTCAATGATTTATTAAAAAATAAATTTTTTAAATTTAATTTAAAGATGATGATAACTTATTGGGGCACGAAACCTTTCAGATTTCATACATACTTAATACATACATAGTATGAATGCCTCGAGTATTTAAATAAGTTAATTTTTAATAAATCATTGAAACTTATGACCTAGTGTTTTTAATTTCTTCTAAATGAATGAATGTAAAAGGAGAGCGAACATTTTTGCTTATCTGGGCTATGTTAAGAGGATACAATTTACAACTAGATGAATTCATCATTAAAATAGATATCCTGTTTGAATCTAGAGTTATAATTAAAATACTAGTAATCTAAAGATAGTTCTAATCAGGTCAGAAATAAGAGAGATTCAAGATCATAGAGAATTTTATTTCTTGCTTTCTACTAAATCATTTTTGAAGAACCAAACCTCTCCTTTAAAATAGACTAGTATACCAGAGAACTGATTCAAAATAACGGCCTGAATCATCAATGAAAAGGTCAGATTTTAGATTGGAGCTTCCTAACAATCAATAGCGGGTCCTGACGTCAAAAATGAGAGGAGGGGGGGGGGAAGTTAATAAAAAACAGAATCCGCCAATGAACTGGCTCACAAGGGACTATTCTATCGTTTTAATCTACTACTAAGATTGATCTCTTGCTTAAAGTTGTGCCTGTGAATGGATCGAGATATCAGCCAAATTGGAATGCTCGAGCTTCAATAGAACTCTTATTCGAAAATATAATATATTCCAAAACAATTGGCAAATTCTGGTTCAATCACATGTGTGTTATACAATATATGTATAATTTCCAATAACTGAAGATGGCTAAATAAATTCAGGCCGAAACGTCTTATTCTGCGAGATTTATTGAGCCTCGAGCATTTCTCTATCCGTCCAATATAAGATTGATTTCTCTTTTATAGGGATCCCCTCCCTTGGGTGTGATGGGTTTAACCCCAAATCTTCCTTTTCCTATTTTATATTCTTTAAATATGTTCATTTGATAGAAAAAGGGCGGGTTTAGCCCCAAATATTTCTCCTCCCCAGAATCTGCCAGGGCCTGGAATAACAAATTTATAATAATAATAGACTGAATCCTTGATGAAAAGGGCCAAATTTAGATTCACTAGCGGATTCTAGTTTTTTATTTTCTCTTATCTCTATATATGTTAATATATATAGAGAGAAAGTATTGGTTTCATGTCAAAAATTCGTTGTGGAGATTTCGATGAATATACACGTTTTGAGGTCCCCTGAATCCAAAAAAAGTGGTTTTCGGGTTCATGGTCTGCCTGTGTGTCTTTTCAATAGGCATGAAGGAATTGAGCTATATGGCTGAAATTTTATATTTAAGTTAAGGACCTCCCTGGAGCGAGCAAATAAGCTTTAAACAAAATCGACCAAAAAGCACTAGTACTTTACTGATGTACTTTTTCAGTTTTTTTCGATTTTCTCAAAATTCGCTTCAACGATTTTGATTATTAATTTTTTATGCTATTTAAAATGTATATTCTCATTTTAGCTCTCAAAATTGTTTGAAGCCCACTTTACTATTGTATGTCATAGGAAAAATAGGAGAAATGGTTGCCATGGTAACAAAATATAAATATTTTCCCATGTTTATAAATTTTATTCTAATATATCGGCGGAAACTAAATATATGTCGACACGGTTAATCTGGTGTGACAAGCACAGAACACAACTTTCGATTACCGAAGGTAATAGAAAATTGTGTGCTGTGCGACCAGTCACGCTCAGATTTTTACAGATCGAGAAAACGATCTAAAAGAATGTTCGGTGCATATCCGATAACCGATAGAATTATCAGTCAATTGCTTTAAATTACTTTAATACTAAGAATAGAAAAAAAATCAATCTCGACAAAGATCCAATTAAAGAGATAATCTTATTACTAAATGAGAGATTATAATGTGAACTGTTTCTTTTTTCTTCAATACACGTGACCTAGGAAGGGGGCTGACCCAGAATAACCTTATCGCACGAAATCATTGAGTAGTAAAATTAACTCCTTAAATAAAAAAAAAATCCCCCCACTCTTTCTCTCATTTCCATCATTCATTCATTCATTCCGCGCTTGTCTCGCGACTATTTGAGGCATCTCACTAAAAATTATCTAAATTTAAAAAATATTTATAATAAAATGAACTTTCAAATGATACATTTATTTCTCACATAATTAAAATTTCCAAGTTTGTATAAACAAATGCGTTTAGAAAAAAATTCGGATAAATGAATTAATCCGTCGACGGATATTACATTCTATTTTAAGAAACCGGAAAAATGATAGTTAATCTATTTTTTTTTATACGTAACTGTAAAACGTAATTTCATAAGAATTTAATAATAACAAACGCTGAGTGATTAAAATGATCGAATTTTACCTATTTGAACCAGTCTGTTTCGGTTTGAATCGGTCAACACTAGAGAGGAATTTTATTGGAATGACGTTTTAGTTTTTGTGCTTATTCATAGATTTTATAATAAATATGTCTCGCGTGAATATGAAAGATTGGAATTGTTTTTATGCAAATTTTATTTTATTCTAGAAAGAAGTTTTGATGAGGAGAGATTGCGGAGGTTTTGGGGATGCGAATATAAGAAATGAAATTTTATAGTTAAATATTTGGCCTCAACAATGAATAACACTCACTGCTTTGTTAGATAAAATTTTATAATTAATATTTACTAAATCAAATAGCTGAAAAGGATAAGGGTGCAGACGAGAGTCGAACCGATTTGTACCAGATAGGGAAGCCCTATCCTTTTTGGTTGTTTGATTTAGTAAATGTTAATTATATGATAAATAAGAAATTTCATATACAATATTTAAGATATTAAATATATCGCGTATCTAAGCCGTGAGGGAGGTTTATATAACTAAATATTTATTAATTCATACACTCTAAAAAATAAGGAGTGTCCGTGGTTCAACTCCCGGTGGCACACCCTTATTTTTTCGGGTATATGAATTAATAAATATTTAGTTAATTATATGAATTTCCTTCACGAACCCAAACATAATTTATCCAAGTATATATATTCTTATTTAAAAAAACTTTTTTTTGAAAGAGAAAAGATTATCACACCACCTCCCTCCCCCTTTCACCTACGAGCCTCTTATTAACAGAAAGAAAGTTGTAGGAGAGTATAAATTAATATTTTGATCAGATTAAATACGTGAAAAACAACATTATATATTTCAAAGAAACTATTACCAAAATCAAAACATTTGCTTTGCATTTTGGGATATTTTACTATGCCTCCATTGGAATAATTTTTCTTTTTGAATATTTAAGAATGCGTGGTACAAATTTTTTTTTATAATTAAATTAACCTTTCTATAAAAAATATGATAAAAAGCGTGTCTTCGGTTTCGTTCGCTGTACCCTCTGTATTTCCTCGGCTTATTATTCTAGCGGTGCGGGGTCAGCGAATCGCACTCTTCTTCCCCACTCCCCCTATCCGCTCTCGGTTCTGTGGAAAATTTCCTATCCAATATTTTTTTTATTTTTGCAATAGAAGCTTTTTTTTTTAAAATATTTAATACAAGTGGCTTTACCACTTACCAGGGCGCCCTGGTCCCCTTGCTCGCCTTTGGCTCTACCTTTAATCAGAATTATGATATCCTAAAGCCTCCACCCGTAAAATGCTGATTAAAAAATCTGGTGTGACTGGCGCACAGCACACAACTTTCTCTTACCTTCGGTAATCGAAAGTTGTGTACTGTGCTTTCACACCAGAATTTTTGTGTCGAAGTAAGAGAAAGTAAAAAAAAAGTGTATGTGTTATAAACAGAACTGAAAAATTTTATTTTTTATATAATAGCATAGATATAGTTTAGGCCTCCACAGTTGTTATCATTAATAAATGAATTTGATTTTCAGTTTAACTGTAGTATATTTGTAAAAATTTCAACGTTTCAGCCACTCATTCTGTGGCCTTCTTCAGGTACAGTGAGTGCCACAATTAAGTATTTGGTATATAGTGAAATAATTTTAAATTTGAAAAGATAAAATAAAATCATCTGTGCCAGATTTTTTTTTCGGTAATTAAAATTATCCTTCACTATATTTCCATATACTTAAGGCTCTAACTCCCAGGTAGGGACTTAATTGTAGCGCTCAATGTACCATTCAGTTAAGATTACAAAGGTTGTTACATCTGTGACAATCTCATTTGAATTTCAATCAATGCAAACTTTGTAATCTTAACTGAATTATACCTGAAGAAGGCCAGAAGAATGGGTAGCCGAAACGTTGTATATTTTACAAATAAACCACAGTTAAACCGAAAATCAAATTCATTTATTAAGCATATATACCGGTATATATAGAATAGAAGAAAAAAAATATTTAAAGATCATAATTAGAAATCAGTTCTTTTAGAAACTAATAAAAAATTCACAAATAGATGTTAAAATTTTTCCATTCATTTAAATCAAATGTCAAAATATTTATTTGGGTTCCTCATGATAGAAATCTTGTCTAGGCTTCTAATTAAAGGGAAAACGGCTCTCGAGGTAACAAATTCGAACCTTTTTATTAATGAGAATTAATTTCCTTGAGTGAAAATAAATGAAAAGAGAAATCGAAGGCCTTTAAAAAGTAAAGAAATAATGTATATATATATAGTGAAGGGCTATAGACAAGGAAGGAGAGAGGCCGACGGGCATGCGTCTTCAACTTCAACGCCGTGGTCGTCGACGTCGTCGTCCCCCCACTGCGATCGCTAACCATCGCTGCAAAATCCTATTTTCATTGTGAACCGGTTCGATCCAAAACAAACTGGATCAACAAAATGCTAATCCTGAGGTAGATCAACCAACGAGCAACCTTCGAATGCCAGGAAGAGAGACAGAGAGAGACCAAGCAAATTTAACCTAATAGCTAATATTATTATTATCATCATCTTTTGAGGTTATATAAGGTTTACTTTGTTTATATTTTTATGCAGCTTCTGTTAAAGAACGGATAGTATTTGTAAATATGACGCTAGTAATGTTATATAATTTTATGATATAAGTAATATACTAAGTATGGATAAAAAAACAACAACAACAATAACTGGTTCCTTAACCTTATTTTTTGACCCGTTATTTCTTAAAAGATCCCATCCAAACGGGTGTTCGTTTTTTTCACCTTAAAAAATAATTAAATTATAAAAGAAAATTTTCCTAAGGGCCGGTTGCTTCACTTCTAGTCAATTAGTAAACATATCCGACCGATAGATCGATATAGTAAGCAAAAAATAAATAAACAAAGCTGGTGTTCCTAATTTCAGATCTTATACCGAACTTTGGGTTTTATTAGCTAGTTAACTACGAACTGCGCTCTTGTTTAATCATATGATTAACTTAACAAGATGTGAAAAGGCTCGAAAAACAACTAGCTTATCCTAGGAATAGTTAGTTAGATTAGATGTGAAGCAACCGATCATAAGGGTTGGTTGGTTGGTTCACTTCTAATCAACAAGCAAATTTATCCGACCCTCGGGTTTGGTGTAGTTGGTAGCGCGCCTACCTTGTATAACAAGGGTCGCGGGTTCTGATCCCAGGCAATCCAATTTTATTTAAGCCATTTGGGTAATATGGTGTGTTAATTTTTGGACTTTGTGAAATAGACAATTGGCTGGCGATCTAGGATAAAGGTAGTCAATGGAATGCACTGCGAAAGAGGAAAGTCCTGGTTCGATTCCAGAGAGTGCGAAATATTCTATCAAACACAAGTTATCTTAAGCGATGCAGTGATACTCAGAAGTCTTTGAAAGAATGAAGAATCAAGAAAATGAATGACCGAAAAAAGATTTTTTATAGAAAATTCGTTTGTAAATGCCTTTCTACGGATCCGCAGACGAATTTGGACTATTGATATCATACTTAAATGACAAAACCAAAGGAAGAATTAATTTATTAACACAACAATAATCCTGAAGAAGGAAGGCGTTAAGACTCTCTAAACGTCCGCTCTATAGTGGAAATAAATTTGGCATGAATAGACCTACAACACAAATTTGAACAAAATAAAAAACGTGAAGCCTTTAAGACAAATGATTAACATTTTTGCTTAATTAGTTGATTAGTTTTCGAGACCTATTTGAATAAGAAATTAATTATTCAATAAACGCCTTGATTAGGACTAGCGAGTCATAGAATTGGTGTAAAGGAAAAACACCGACCTGGATAAGCTGGAGATAACGGGTTGCAGGGACACTTGGTCCACCAGCAAAGAAATATACGAGAAGAGAGAATATATTATTATTTTCAATATTTAATATTTTTTCGCTCAGAGACCCACATCTTGTGGTTTACGAACTCGAGCTGCCCGAGCTGGGACAGGCATCCCTTCTTTTCTTTGTATTGATGAGTAGCGGGATGAAGAAAAAAAAGCAGCTAGTATTTATTTCATTTATTTAATGCCCATTAGGCTAATAACGTTTCGGTCTCGGTCCAGACCATCGTCAGATAAATCTTGATTGATCTTGCATTCAAGGTCTTTTATCTACCCCTGTCTGCATTTCTTCATCAATTAATGCCTTAATGATTAAGGGCAAAATTTTATTTTAATTAATGGAATTTTGACTGAAAAATTCTGAAGAAGCGCGAATAGATAGTCACACGATCAATACAAAGTTCATTTGTTTTAGATCAATATCTTTGTATTCATTCTAGCTTATTTTATATGAATAATTTCACACTTGAATATTATTAGCACACTTTTTAAATTATCACATTTTGTTTGTAAACACAATTACAACGAATCGCCTACGTTAATAAACTTAATAAAAGCTACAATAGAGGCGTAAATTAGTTAATTCAGTTAATCGAGTAATGATTAATTTCAGGAGGAGTGGTTGATTGTATTTCAAAGCAGCTAAAAGCAATATATTTATCTTTAGCTTTATTTTACACGCTTGTCGACGTTTCGGCCGATATTCCGGCCTTCATCAGGTCCTTAAAAATTATAAAATAGACACAAATTACATCTCTGCAACATGTTTTTTTTTCCTTGCAAATATATATCTATTTCCAACCAAGTCATTAGATATATATTTGTAAGGAAAAAAAAAAGAAATGTTGCAGAGATTGTAATTTTGTGTGTGTTTTATAATTTTTAAGGTCCTTCATTTCTATCAAAACGTATTACAAAATAGATTAAAGTAATTAGGACATTTGTAAATGTTTTCCCACTAGATAGGCATCAATAGGCGCATTTATGTATTGGGTGCATAGTTTTTAGGCGCTTGCTCTATTGTCTCTAAGCTTCCTAAGAAGGATTTAGCCAGAGTTCTGGCGAACCTATCCTTTTGGCTGGATTCGATTAATTAATTAATTTATTTCAAAAATAAATAAATAAAAATATATACCGTATAGAGATAGATAAAATTCTAAATGGTGTTAAAAAATATTTTAAAATAAAAATAATGTTCTGGCCAGAAGTAACAATTTGGGTAAAAACTGATGATTTAAACAAAGTTTAAATCTTGATTATATAAGTGAAGGGTGGGGAGGGGGGAGGATTAATCAAAAAATATTACATGCAAATTTTTTTGGTTATTGATGTTTTAAATTTGATTTGTTAATAATGAAAATGACAAGTCTAATGTTCAAATTTACCCAATTAATTAGGAATAGAAAAAAATGTACTTTTCTAATTTTAATAATTTGCATATGAATTAAGTTATTATTAAAATTAAAAAAAAAAATGAAACTTTTTCTATTTTTAACAAACAGTATGAATTCCAAAAGAGAAAGTGAGAAGTGTCTTATTAGCAGAAATGCAAGTGCAAAATCATTTTTATTTGATTTTTTTGTATATGCAATTTATAAAATTAGATAAGATGTTGAGTCATTAAAATTATTGATATTTATTAATGAATTAAGAATCAGTAACATCTGCGTTGAATTAAGAATGGAAATTCAATTATTTTTTTTTACACTATATAGTCAGACACCCAAACAAAACAAAATCATTAATAAATAAAAGAAACAAACATATTAAAGAATAATTAAATTATTATACATGTATATGAAAACA
The DNA here is from genome assembly GCA_023213315.1 of Euborellia annulipes. Classification (NCBI taxonomy): domain Eukaryota; kingdom Metazoa; phylum Arthropoda; class Insecta; order Dermaptera; family Anisolabididae; genus Euborellia; species Euborellia annulipes. The sequence goes on from JAKCPI010007710.1 coordinate 147,796, forward strand.
TATAAAGAGACAAAAATTTTGGCTGATTGCCATTTAAGCGTAAAAGCCAAAAAAGTTAGATAACTAAGTATATTATGTAATTTTAGTTTATTAGTTCAACAATTTTTAATTATCATTATTTGGGGTCTTGGAATAATTTATAACATTAATAAAAAATCTTAAAGTGGTTCAAGTGAAGTCGAATCTACACCAAATGTTGATATTATCTATTTGTTAGGAGGCGCAAAATTTAATTTTCCGCCCCCTTCATACTAATAATACAATATGCCGCCCCCTCCCTTCCCCGGCGTCGTCACTGTACTGATTATAAAAATGATTGCAAGAGGCTTAAAGCAATGCAATCGAAGAATATATTTCAACAATTGAAATTGTATTAGGTCTATTACATGCACGATTTTAATTTTCGTTAAAAATACTTCCATCTGTTTATGTTTGACGATTGATTGTCCTGAGGAAGGACGTGACTGGCATCCGAAACGTCGACAATCAAATAAAGAAAAATCTGATAGAAATTGATTTTGTTTTTATCTGATTTTATTTTTCCATCCTCTATCTTTATAAAATTTTAATCTTTCTTTAAATTTGAGTCTAAAATTTTGCCCCCCTCGGCCCTGGCATCACGGGCTTGACCATATAATAATGATAATTCTTCTATCTTAGAGGGAGTGGATATTAGAAATACACGAATGTATTTATAAATTACGCATAAGTAGAATTTTTTAATTTCTTGGATACCTTTGATTGCGATATGTTCACTTTTCAAATGTTTCTTAATAACTAATTTCCGTATTTTCGAAGAGGCAAAATTTGTAAAAAAAAAAAACCTGCTTATTTACATACCTATGATTCTTTTTTACTTTCTCTTACCTATGTATATATGTAATATATATATAGAGAGAAAGTATTGGATTCATGTCAAAAATTCGATGTCGAGATTTTGATGGATCTTCACATTTTGAGGTCCCCTGAATCCAAAAAAGTGGTTTTCGCGACATGGTCTGTCTCTGTGTGTGTGTGTGTGGGTGGGTGGGTGTGTGTCTGTGAACAAAATATCTCAAGAACGAAAAGAGCTAGGAGGTTGAAATTTTATATTTAAGTTAGACACCCCCATGGGACGTGACACGAAGCTTTTGAACAAAATCGACCAAAAAGTACTAGTACTTTACTGATGCACTTTTTCAGTTTTTTTCGATTTTCTCCAAATTTGCTCCAACGATTTTTTTTAAAATTCATATATCAACTATTTTTTAGTTGCTCTTTAAAATGTATATTCTCATTTTGTGATTGAAATCTTCTGAAGACCACTTTACTCTTGTTCTCCATAGAAAAGATAGGAGAAATGGTTGCCATGGTAACAAAATATAAACATTTTGCCATACTTATAAATTTTACATCTTGAAAATCGAATGTACCGTACTGTCGGAAACTAAATACATGTCGACACAAAAAATCTGGTGTGACAAGCACAGTACACAACTTTCGATTACCGAAGGTAAGAGAAAGTTGTGTGCTGTGCGCCAGTCACACCAGATTTTTTTAAATAGATAAGTATTTGATGTTGAAAAAGTATAGTTAATCAGAGTATTGGGGTTGTTGAAGGGGATGGGGTGGCAAAAGAGTCCACACTGTCTAGAGGCGGCAAATGCCTAAATTTCATTTTGTTTTTGTGAACCACTTTTCCTATTTTGCCGCCCGGGGCACATACACCCACTGCCCCCTCCCCCTGGATTCGGCCCTGGTAATAGACATTAATATTTAGTGTTTTTTAAGACGTCGTCTCGGTCACCAATCGTGACCTTCAGGACCTACTGTCAATTAAATTTATTAATGCCTATTTTATGCAGATTGGTGACAAATCAAAAAAATTATATAACAATTTAATTTGTATATTTTTGTTGGATAATTTTTGAATTGTCACGACTGCATATAAAAAAAATGCATTAATAATATAATCGACCTTAGGTCCTGAAGAAGTTCAAGTGACTCAACGGTCGACTTAAAAAAAAAAAATACCTATATATTCTGATTCATCGATTGTTATCTCTGCCTTATGAAATTTTATAAAAAAAAAATCGTTCAACCCGAATTTCATCTGTCGAAAGACTGAAGACTCATGATAAAACAGTTATTTCGATTTACTAATTCATGATGATCTGTGAAATTTTCGTTAAGTCCAAATCATCTCTAGATTAAGATTAAACAAATAAAAACGTGATAATGGTTTTATACGATCATACTTAATCCAACAACGAATTTTCTAATTTTAAAAGGTGTGAATAAAGAGCCCGTAATCAAGTCAGAGATGGGCTTTATTAAAACAAAAATTTCTAATATATACTTTAATTAGATAATGCCAATCTGAGAATAGGCATTCTCTTTCATTTCTATGTAATCTCGAAATAACTGATGATGATCTAATTAAAACCGAAACGTCTCAAAAATTGAGAAGTTTATTGTATTTTGATCTGCTAACAGACAATTATCTTTTGGTCTTTCTCAATAAAAAAAGATTCATTTTGAGGAAGTTTTACAAAATACCCCTCAAATTACATCGTCACAAGGGCCTGATGTCAGTGACGTCGCTAGCTTATTCTCAGCGGGGGGCAGGAGGGGGCAACCTTACCAACAGGGGGGCAGTCAAATCTATAGGCTATATCAAACGGGAAACAAAAAAATCTGGTGTGACTGGACGCATCAGATTCAGATTTTTTATCGACAGTTTCCAACAGTAAAATAAAGTACATTAGAATCGAAGATGAGAAATTTACAAACATGGGAAAATACTAATATACTGTTACCATGACCACCATTTCTACTCTTTTCTATGAAGTACAAGAGTAAAGTGTGTTTCAAAAGATTTCAAGGGCAAAATGAGAATATAAATTTTTAAGAGAATCTAAAAAATGATACACCAACCAGCTTTGAAACGTCTTGAAACCTAACCGAATGTCGTGCAAGGAAATATTTTCAGTTTTGGTTGGCATGATCCCTCAGTTATCACTTGAAAAATATGAAGAGGCCCCATCAATTGAGCAAAGGTCTCTACTAGTTGTACACTTTGTTTCTCAGCCTGATATTGCCATTAGAGTGTCTGACAGTAGCAAACAAACAAGCTTCCCATTGGTGTTTTGTTTGTTTTAAAATTGAAATATCTCAGAACTATATATAGGCCTAGTTCTGAGATATTTGTGGGTTAAACAGTATCTGCGCCCGACCCCTTCATATCTGAAGGTCCAGAAATTTTTGTGGAAGAGATTGGCTTTGCATTGGTTACTGTGGCGCAAACTTTCTCAAAATCAGTATCAAATTCTTCTGAATCACTTACGATCACTTGGGCTTGATTCATAAGCTGGTGGATTTTCACCTGTACTTGAAGAACAATTATTTTTTTTAGATTGAGGCTCAATCAAGTTATTGGATATTTTTCTTTTCGATGACATTTTAATGGCCCAAAGAAAGATATTTACTTGACAAAAACTTATGGGTAACTAAATTTATTTATTAAAATAAGAATAAAAAATAATCTTTCTTTTTTACTTTTTAATAAAAATGCTCAAAGTCTAAATTAAATTTTTTAAGGAAAAGTGAATAAAAATTTTAGGAATTTTTTATTTGGTTTTCAACCTGATTGGGGGGGCATCCAGGGGGCAGAGGTCCTGCCGGGGGGCGCATGCCCCCTAGCCCCCCGTAGCGCCGTCACTGCCTGATGTGCTCGAGAGTGGAGCCTTGAGCTTAGGCAACCGAAATGCTTAGCAGTCAGAAGTGTTGCCTTAAAAGCGTTGATTTAAAAAAGATGATTTATTTATTTTAAAAATATTTTTCTAAAATTCAAATAATTCAAGGAAATTGTAGAGCTGACTACCTCGCTCTTTGGTTTTATTTTCAATAATTTATATTCGGATAATATTAGCCCGAAACGTTTGCATATAAAACGAACTTTTCACTTCGATAGAAATAAATAAATATACTGCGTCTCATTATAAACGCTAATTTATTCCTTTCGATTTGTTTGCCAACAACGTAAGAGCCTAATTAGAATGCTATATATTTATTGTCTGTCTATGCGATTCTTAAAAATTAATAATTTAGCTATGATCCTTTTGAAGCTATTCAAGGCGATGGAATTTTTAAATTAAATAATTTTTCTAAGAAATTAGTTTTTTTTTTTAATTTAAAATTTCAATTCCTCTGTTGGATAGAACTGCATCTAGGATTGAGCAAGGTCGAGTAAGAATTTAATAGGCTTCGAGGAAAATACCTGTGAAGGACATCAATTGCTAATGATTTTGTTTCTATTATTTAAAAAAATCTGTAAACTAAAAGAATGCATTCCCAACTGATTAAGGGTAGAAAATATATTTCTGGTCTATCATTATCATTACTATAATATAAAGCGCTAGACACTGACTTCCATTTTATGTGCCTGTTTACCACTCTCTCTCGCTAAATGGCCAGGGACAGAGAAAATGGAGTCAGTGAGGGAAATTTAAAACTTTAAAATCTTGCAATTGCTCGCCGAAGACGGGCTTTTCCATTTATAATCTATAATTATTTTATATTAGATAAAGCTCAGAAATCTTTTTACAATATTCAAGATCCAAGAGGTTTATTAACAGTCAAAAAGTTTTTAACAAAACTTTATTTGACCCCAGACAATGTTTCGCTCACTTGTTGTAGACTTCTTCAGTGGTTGGAATCAAATATAAAAAATTAAACAGTTCAGTTTTAGCAAAAAATACGACTATGTACCTTTTAACTTTTTACTGCAAAAAATGAACTGTTTAATTTTTTATATTAATATTAATAATATGACTTTCTATGATTGCAACCACTGAAGAAGTCCTACAGCAAATGGGCGAAACATTGTCTGGGGTCAAATAAACTTTTGCTAAAAACAATTTGACTTTTAATGAATCTCTTGGTCCAAATCCTTGTGAATACTATAATTATTTTAATGGATTGAAAATAGAGAATAAAAAATAAATCCTGATTTTCTTTTTAAATATACAAAATTTCTTCTGCCATCCTCAGTCAAGACTAAAAATACATTAACAGAGCAAAGTTAATTAATAATAAAGTACATAATATATTAATTATAATTCTTATACATGAGTACATTGTTGTTTATTTTTGTTGACAATGTAGATCTACTCACAATTTAAATTTTTGTTGACCTATTAATATACAGTATATATAGAATGTCTGGACCCCCCCGTACATGTATTTAAAAAATGAGCCAACTCTCTGGCTGAGGGCCGAATAAATGAAAAAAATAAAAAAAATAAATAATAATAATAATAATGAGTTTCGTATAAAATCTAAATGGCCTGAGATGCCGAAAAACAAAAAAAATATTATATACTTTAATATTTAATAACCTTGCTCTGTTAATGTATAATATTTTTAGTCTTGGCTGAGGATGACAGTGTGATGCGGCCGAAATATCGATAGAAATTTTGTATATTTGCAAATAAAAATTGTGCGAAAGGATTTGTCTTTTATTTTCAATTTATTAATAATTATTTTCGCCAAAAATTTTTGAAATTTTAATAATAATTATTTTAATTTCTAAAAAAAAATACAGGTGCTAATGAAAAACAATACTATAATAAAAAAAAAAAAAAAAAAAAACTCCATTGGTAAATAATTTATTTTTTAATCTGGTAATTTCTTTATTTATATACCTGACCATTGAGCATATAATTTTGATTTAGTCCTACAAGGTGAATGGACTTTTTCAATTCTAGATTATATTTTAATATAATTTATTTGATAAAATTAATTTTTGAAAATACGATAAATTATTACGGTATATTTATACCTAAAATGAGATTTGTTTGCGTTTGAAGATAGAAAAAAATAAAATTTTCTTCTTGGCACTTAAGATTAAAATATTAAAAATAGCAGTGAGTGGAAGGAGGCATGGTTGAGTATCAGACCAACGACGCGATTCAACATTTCGAATGATTATTTTTAAAGTTGTTTGACGACAATTCCTTCATGGGAGGAGAATATATGCCAAGAGAACAGAAAGAATGTTTCCCATGTTTTTCAAGTTAGTTAACGAAAACATGCGATTCATTTATATAACAAAAAATAGCAAAAAAAAAAAAACAAAAAACAAAAAAAAATCAATAATATAAATAATAATTATCTATTACCTATGTTTTTATATTAAATTACAGAGGTATGATTATTTCTAGGAGGTGGTGTGCAAATTTTTTTTTCTTATAAACAAAAATAAATTTTTAATAATTTTTTTTTAACTTATTTGTTCAAATTCAAAAATATACTTGTGTTATTAGTAGGCCTGTATGTATTTCGCTAATGACTGAATGTCCCCTCCCCCCTTCGATAGCACCACAAATAGTAAGAAGAACTTTGAAACAAAATAAGACTAAATGAACATACCGCGTTCCGAAATTTTTACTACCCTTGGAATTAATTAATTGTTGAAGTCATTGGCGTAGCCAGAGATTTTTTGACGGGGAAAAAAATGAAATATGAAAAAAAACTGCCTTAAGTGGAAGCAAAATTGGAAAAATAGTGATAAAAGAATAATGAGTATAAAGACTTGTTTATAAGATCACGATGAAGAGCGACTTTCAGGAGTTGTATTATAAAAAAAAAAGACAAAAGAAAGGATCCATATGGGGAAGCAGGATAAAAAATACAGGACGAAGAAATTTCGGCAAGAAAAAAAAATTTGAAGTCTAATTCTGAGAGGTTAGTTCGTTTGAGGCAGGTGCAAAGTACTTGAAAAAGATTGCAGAATAAGTTGTACAGTATTTATATATTTAATAAATAATTAATCCAAAATGTGGTTTATAATTAAAAACTCCCATAATAATAATAATAATCTTTAATCCTATTCTGAAAAGTTTAGAAAAAAAAAAAATATTTATAAAAACAAATAAGATAAAGTGAGATTTGAAAGTGGAATTCCCAATTGAACAATTTCCTTAACAGATCAATCATTTTAATTTTGGTGCAGTAAGAATTTTAATTTTTTTTTTTTTTTAAGTTGAAATTCTTTATGGACGGTGGGGTCAATAAGTTGCCTCCCAAAGCGTTACAAAACGCTGCACACTTTGATTAAGCTAGTGAAGAATGGGGTCGAAGTGTATGCAATGTCACAAGGAACTAGAAAAAGGAGACTGCCTAATCGCCTAGACTAAACACATTTGTCTCAAAAAATAAAATTATTTAATATCAATTACTATATTAAGGGTGTCCCAAAAAATAGTGTCAAGCGCAAGTCCAGAGAGAGCACCTCTTGGGGTACCCGAATCACCCCCCATGTATGTTATGCGATTTTTTATATTTGATTTTTTATAGTTTTCGAGTTATGAATTTTTTTTTCGGAATTTTTGAGAATTTTCCACCTGAACTTTTTTTTTTTTTTTACATTTTCCAGATATCCAGACATCCAGATTTTTTGCAACTAAATCTTTATAAGTTGTACTTTTATGCCTAAAATAATCATCTTCATCACTTTTTTAACACAATTGGACATGATTCGACATTATTGAACAAAATGTTTTGCCATTGAGCGTTTTTGTTCAATCAGTGTGCATTGGTAAAAAGCAAAATGTTTTATGATTGAGCGTTCCGCTCAATGGGTGTGCGTTGGCATCGAGCAAAACGTTTTGCTGCCCTTGGACAAAACGTTTTGTTCGAAAACGTTTTGCTCAATTGTTGTGCGTTCAGTCTTAGAGGCTTAACTGCTGTAGCCTAATCGCCTCCTACCAACCCAATATAGCTAGCTGTCTTATTTATCAAAAAAAAAAAAATCTGGTGTGACTGGCGCACAGCACACAACTTTCTCTTACCCTTCGGTAAGAGAAAGTTGCGCACTGTGCTGGTCACACCAGATTTTTTGTGTCGAGATATATTTAGTTTCCGATAGCACCTTAGTTTCAAACTTGCATTTTAAATGTTGACTGCTTCAAATAAACTATGGTTATTTTTCAAAATTTTAATCTCATATTTGGACATTTTATACACAATATAGAATCGTAAATAAATACAAAATTTCATAAGAATTGGAAAAAAAAATTTTAAATGCCTAAAAAGTTCTAAAGGGGACCCCCTTTTGAATCGAAATTAACATACAAATCCCTATAGGAAATTAACATTGTTCCTATGCGAAGATAAGGTGGAAAGGGAATTTAAAAAGAGTAGAGAGAGACGATAATGTTTGCAAGTGAGAGAGAGACATATATGTTTTCTTTGAAACAATTAAAGACACAAATAAATTTTAAAAAATCTGGTGTGACTGGCGCACAGCACACAACTTTCTCTTACCCTTCGGTAAGAGAAAGTTGCGCACTGTGCTGGTCACACCAGATTTTTTGTGTCGAGATATATTTAGTTTCCGATAGCACCTTAGTTTCAAACTTGCATTTTAAATGTTGACTGCTTCAAATAAACTATGGTTATTTTTCAAAATTTTAATCTCATATTTGGACATTTTATACACAATATAGAATCGTAAATAAATACAAAATTTCATAAGAATTGGAAAAAAAAATTTTAAATGCGTAAAAAGTTCCAAAGGGGACCCCCTTTTGAATCGAAATTAACATACAAATCCCTATAGGAAATTAACATTGTTCCTATGCGAAGATAAGGTGGAAAGGGAATTTAAAAAGAGTAGAGAGAGACGATAATGTTTGCAAGTGAGAGAGAGACATATATGTTTTCTTTGAAACAATTAAAACAGAAATAAAAAAAAATAAATGGGAATTTAAATAATAATTGATTTTTTAATCTAATAAAAAGAAAAAGATTTAAATTCCGTTACCATGGCAACCATTTCTATCTTTCCTATGAAGAACAAGAGTAAAGTGGTCTTCAGAAGATTTCAACGGCAAAATGAGAATATACATTTTAAAGAGCATCTAAAAAATAGTTCATTTATGAATTTTAAAAAAAATCCTTGGAGGGAATTTTGAGAAAATCGAAAAAAACTGAAAAAGTACATCAGTAAAGTACTAGTACTTTTTGGCCGATTTTGTTCAAAAGCTTATTTTGAGATTCTTCAAAGGTACCTAAGTTAAATATAACATTTCAATCCGCTAGCTCAACTCCTTCATGCTAAAAATCTGTCCACACACACAGACACACACACATACACACATACACACAGACCAATTTGCGGGACCCACTTTTTTGGACTCAGGGGACCTCAAAACATGTATATCCATCAAAATCTCGACATCGAATTTTTGACATGATCGCAATACTTTCTCTCTATATATATATTACATATATACATAGGTAAGAGAAAGTAAAAAATGGGAATTTAAATAATAATTGATTTTTAATCTAATAAAAAGAAAAAGATTTAAATTCCGTTACCATGGCAACCATTTCTATCTTTCCTATGAAGAACAAGAGTAAAGTGCAAGGCTAATAGATGACAAGGTTGTCTCATACGGCTCGACCAATCAGAGCGAAGGCGGGAAATCGTCATCAAGAAGCCCAAATTTGAATTCTTATTTTATATATAGTATTTATCTCTCTCTGGCTTTTTACGATTGATATTTAAAAGTTGTTCGTTTTAATTTTCTTTCATCATTTTGAATATAAATTTTAAATTAAAATATTTAATTTTTCCTTTTACTTTCTCTTACCTATATAACAATATATAATATAAGTAGAAAGTATTTTTTTTCCGAATTGTCTTCATTTTTGTTTTACTTTCTATTATTTAATTAATATATTTTAAAAAAAATTATTATTTTCTCTAGTGCTGAAAAAAACATTAAATAATATTTCAAAAAAATAAAAATGGAACATATTTTAAATAAAATAAATAAATTTATTACGACCCGCTTAGAGGCACCAGTCCCCGGTGGCTAGGTCCAACAAACACAATACAAATTTAAATATAATAACAAATATAACAAAACAAAACAAAAGGAAAAAAAATAGAAATGTATAGTAAACGTCGCATTAGCCATCCCGACATTCGCCTTAAGTTGTTAAGGAAAACCTGGCCAAAAACCTTAACAAGGATGGTATGACCTCTCTACCTAAACTATTTCATAAGAAAATGTTATATTTTTAATATTAATAGAATAATAGACAGGAAGAGAGAATGTCAGCCAAACAGGACAGTCCCTATCGAATAAAAATTTCAATCCAGAAGGCGTTTCGGTTTTAATTAAATAAAGCCATCATCAGTTCTCAAGAGATTATTGGCTATGCAAATGTTATATTTTTATATAATTTTGTATATGTTTATATAAAACAACACTCTCTGCATCCCAACCTTGAGCCAATAATCTCTTGAGAACTGATGATGGCTTTATTCAATTAAAACCGAAACGCCTTCTGGATTGAGATTTTTATTCGATAGGGGCTGTCCTGTTGGGCTGACATTCTCTCTTCCTGTCTATTATTCTATTAATATTTATTTCTTATGAAATAGTTTTCTTCTTTTTTTTTTAAGATTTTTTTCTTCCCTCGTCAGAAAGTTTTCTTTTCATTAAAGAAATTCTATTAGTAACTACTCTTTGGGAATTAAAAAATTTTATTCTAAATAAAACTCTTAATTTAACGAATGATTTTTCTAAAATTATAGGAATTTCTGGGCATTTTTTAAATACATATTTAGTTATTTTATTTACTATGTTTTTACTTTCTCGTACCCTATATATGAAATATATAGGAGAGAAAGTATTGCGATCATGTCAAAAATTCGATGTCGAGATTTTGATGGATATACATGTTTTGAGGTCCCCTGAGTCCAAAAAAGTGGGTCCCGCAAATTGGTCTGTGTGTGTGTGTGTGTGTGTGTGTGTGTGTGTGTGTGTGTGTGGACAGATTTTTAGCATGAAGGAGTTGAGCTAGCGGATTGAAATTTTATATTTAACTTAGGTACCTTTGAAGAATCTCAAAATAAGCTTTTGAACAAAATCGGCCAAAAAGTACTAGTACTTTACTGATGTACTTTTTCAGTTTTTTTCGATTTTCTCAAAATTCCCTCCAAGGATTTTTTTTAAAATTCATAAATGAACTATTTTTTAGATGCTCTTTAAAATGTATATTCTCATTTTGCCGTTGAAATCTTCTGAAGACCACTTTACTCTTGTTCTTCATAGGAAAGATAGAAATGGTTGCCATGGTAACGGAATTTAAATCTTTTTCTTTTTATTAGATTAAAAATCAATTATTATTTAAATTCCCATTTTTTTTAAATTTATTTGTGTCTTTAATTGTTTCAAAGAAAACATATATGTCTCTCTCTCTCTCTCTCACTTGCAAACATTATCGTCTCTCTCTACTCTTTTTAAATTCCCTTTCCACCTTATCTTCGCATAGGCCTAATGTTAATTTCCTATAGGGATTTGTATGTTAATTTCGATTCAAAAGGGGGTCCCCTTTGGAACTTTTTAGGCATTTAAAATTTTTTTTTCCAATTCTTATGAAATTTTGTATTTATTTACGATTCTATATTGTGTATAAAATGTCCAAATATAAGATTAAAATTTTGAAAAATAACCATAGTTTATTTGAAGCAGTCAACATTTAAAATGCAAGTTTGAAACTAAGGTGCTATCGGAAACTAAATATATCTCGACACAAAAAATCTGGTGTGACCAGCACGGTGCACAACTTTCTCTTACCGAAGGGTAAGAGAAAGTTGTGTGCTGTGCGCCAGTCACACCAGATTTTTTTCTTTTTTTAAACTGCCTTTGTTATATTTTTTTTTCTTCATCTATTTTATCTTCTTCATTCTATTTCTGTCTGCGAAATATTTGTTTGTAGACTTGAAGTTTCAGAAACCTTCTTCATTAAATCTTCCAATATTTCTTTTTCTTCCTTTCTTTTATCTCGGGCCAATCGGGCTGATTCCTCAGGAATTGGTACATCACTGGGTTTTAAAAATAACGATGGAACAGCTGAAAAAATTGATATATTAATAATAAATAAGATATTACTAAAATAAAAAGTAAAATTAGAATCTCAGTGGACATGGGTATAGCCTATAGTGAAAAAAGCCTTGTGTATATATATATATATATAGAGAGAGAGTATTTTTTACCTACCTGTTGGCTTTAATCGAATTTTGGGAGGTAAATTCATAATTTTCTCTCGCATGTCTTCTTGAAAATCAGATTTTGCACGTTGCAAATTCTTCCCGTTTTTGGATTTACACTATCTTTTCGATAACATCTTCTAATCCATTCTTTTCGTAGGTTATCATCTTTTGGAAATGAAAAAAAAACAATAATTTTTTCTTCTCCTTCCTTTTGTTTATAAAAAGAATTTTTACAAATTGCAACTGAGCAAATTGTTCCAGGCATCTAAAAGAATGATTAGAATGAAATATATATTTTAAATAATTGATTTAGTATTTCATTGATTACCTTGAATCCATGTAAAGAAAGCGCCACAAACACACAAATGAAATGTTGATTCAAAAAGATGAAAAAACAGCCTAAATCGAATATTTTGAAAAAGGTTATGATTAGAATCAAATATATATTTTTTAACTATTTGATTTAACATTCAATTAATTACCTCCAATATAAGCAAAAATGATAAAACAATGTCCAAATCGATTTATTAAAGGATGTGTAATGTAAGTACAAAATATCAAATAGGTATATGCACTCAGAACGTTTGTCACTAGGGAATCTTGGACTCGAGTGACGTCATCTGCCAAAACCCCCACCATTTTCCACTCCGTATGAGACAACCTTGTCTTTCTACTAACCTTGAGTAAAGTGGTCTTCAGAAGATTTCAACGGCAAAATGAGAATATACATTTTAAAGAGCATCTAAAAAATAGTTCATTTATGAATTTTAAAAAAAATCCTTGGAGGGAATTTTGAGAAAATCGAAAAAAACTGAAAAAGTACATCAGTAAAGTACTAGTACTTTTTGGCCGATTTTGTTCAAAAGCTTATTTTGAGCGTGTGGGAAGGTACCTAAGTTAAATATAAAATTTCAATCCGGTAGCTCAACTCCTTCATGCTAAAAATCTGTCCACACATACAGACACACACACATACATACATACATACACACACACAGACCAATTTGCGGGACCCACTTTTTTGGACTCAGGGGACCTCAAAACATGTATATCCATCAAAATCTCGACATCGAATTTTTGACATGATCGCAATACTTTCTCTCCTATATATTTCATATATAGGCTAAGAGAAAGTAACAAAGGTTTGGCCAGTAATTAGTATTATAGCAATATTTTATGGTCAATAGACATTTTATCTGATATTGAAATTTACGTTAAATAACTCGCTTTTATCTTATCTCAGAGGATTAACTTAAATAGCTACGTTTAAAATTTCATTAATACTTTCTTCTGCTAGAGGCGATCTTTTAGAGAATTTTGTTTATAACTAACTATGAAAGTTATTCGAAAATAGTGTACTTAAAAAAAATGCTAGTAAGGTCAGAGTATGGAAAGTTGATAACATACATGAATAAATTTTTTTTTAGTGAATTCATTATGGAAATATTATTTTAATATATTCGCATGAATCAAAAGTAAACTTATTAAAAAAAAGTTACATTGTTATTTATAATCCATATAAGAGAGGTGATAGGGCGAACACATGACTCTATCATTTAATAAATAAAGATTATCAAGTGAATAAAAACAAATGTCTATTTTTTGGCAGCGAACGTTTTTTTTTTTTTTTTTTTTTTTTTTTTTTTTTTTTTTTTTTTTAATAATTAACATTATAATATTAATGAACTTCCTCTAAGTGAGGCTAAATAAGTGAATGGTGACGGCTTTTTCACGCACTTGAGGGATTTTATAAATATCAAAATTGAAAACAGAATAGTTTGGCGAGTCGAATATTCTTCTCACTTGAGTTAACGCATTGCAATTTTTAAATTTTTATTTTGGTTTATTTTATTTTGGTAAAAAAATAATTTTTTTTATAATTAATAATTATTTATTATAATTAATTATTTTAATATATAATATTTATTTAAATTAATTTCAATTTTTATTTTTAATATGTGTCTTTATTAAATTCCTAGCCTTTTCACAAAACTGAAAAGAGTTTGTTACCTGGAAGAGGGTTTCTGCATTGCCCACTAACTATGAAGCACCATGCCCTAAGTTTAGTCAATAGGCCTATATCCTTTAAATGAAAAATATTGCGAAAGAGTTTGATTCACCACGATAGAAGATTCTAAGAAACAATAGAAGGATAAATTTAATAATTTACCTAATTATTTGTTGGTGGGTCTTACTTTCCATCGGCCCTGGGAATCAAACACCCAGGATCTCCGGAGCCTCCTTTGTATCAGGCCACCGGACCCTCGATCAACCTATGCCCGGGAAAGTCCGGAGATTCTGGGTTCGATTCCCGAGACGTTTGGGCAACCAACAAATAAACATACTCACAAATTGTGAAATATAGTCTATGTATGTCGAATCGAAGTATTCATTGAATATTAAAATATTATTCAAATATAAAGATCTCGAAAATTATTTAAATAGAAGGATAATCAATGATGCAAACAGATAGATGCAATGAATAATCTGATAATCTGGTTACATTATACATAGGCCTACTAAATAAACATAATATTAAAGAGGGATCAGAAATTCCAATTCCTTTCCCTAAAATCCAAAGTAAAATCTTAATAAATAGAATTAAACAAGGAAAACCGATGTAATATTTAAATAGAAATATAAAAAAAATTTTATATAATTTATGTTGATTCGTATGCTCATTTTGCATTCATTGAGGGAGCTGGAAGTCTAAATGTAATATTTATTTATCTGATTATTGTCCGAATATTTTAGAAAGTAATTTGCATTATTATCAACAAATTTTTTAATAAAGTTACTAATTATGCGTAATAATTAACTGATTAGTCTAGTAAGAAGACGCTAATTATTAATTCAATCACAACTCTAATATTTTTTCCCCAGAGAATAAAAAATTTTAAAAAATCTTTGAAGGGTGTTATTTAAAATAAAAAAAAAAATTTTCATTCGATGTTATTATAAGATAGAATCATTTGACTTTATTATTATTATTATTTTTCACTTATAATTAATAAAATCAATTTCTAATTACATAATTAATGTAATTTAACCATTTTAAACTTATCTTGTTTCTTTATGAATAGCCTATATGATTGAGAATATCTTACTATCAATACAGATGTATTGCATAATTATCGAAAAATGTAAGATAATAATTAATATCTTATACATGAAAATTTTGTTAACTTAATCTCTTAAGAAAATAATATCAATATATAAACCTTATCTCTCTGTCTGCTTGTCTGGGAGCCGCAAATTTTTAACTATTATAAAAATGTATAAAAGGATTCATAGATAACTAACTAGGCTTACATGTTTGGCCCAAATATAAATAGTAATAACAAAATAAGAGAAAAAAAGTAAAAAATGAACTTCAGATATGAAGGAGAGAATTAAGGGTGTCTATTGTTTCGAATAATCTATGACAGGGGTAGGAATAGCTAGACAAGTGGTGTGCAAATCGTGGATTTCGAGAAAATTATCCAAATTTAAAGAAATTTATTTGACAAAAAATATATGACTTTTCTTCAACAACTATCAGATACTAGCAAAATAATTTTAATAAATGCAAGGAAGCAGGAGCAGCCAAAAAAATGAAACCTCCGATTTTCAACAACTACTGAGACGTTTCGGGAAAACTTTTCCCATTATTGATTTTTTTTTTTTTTGGATCCAAATGGCTTAAATAAAATCATCGGACTGTCTGGCCATTATTGATTCTCACTGAATAAGTTAAATGGATAATTCGCCCATATATATAATAGAAAATGAAAGTCTTGTGCCCTTAGACAACGCTGGGACATAGATTTGAAAGACTGATGATGGGAGAATAAAGTTTTCCGAAACGTCTGGGTAATTGTAATTGCTTCACCTTCCTTCCTTTTGTATAAATCAACAGCCACGTACTTCATAAGTTTATAGTTGAGTCTAGAGATCACGACAAAATTGTACACAAAATGAGGGGGGGGGGGGGTGCCAAATGAAAATAAATAGTTTGTGTCGTATATTTCTCATACTTTGAACTACTGAATTGAGAGCTTCCCTGGAAAAAGAGCAGTCAGGTGAAAAATAAAAAAAAAAATTTATATTTTGTAAGTGACGTTTCAAGTGTTTGTCAGCAATCATCTTTAGGGCAAACAAAATTGTCAAAATCTATACTTCATTTGATAATTTTGTTTTCCCTGAAGATGAGTGCGACAAGCGCTCGAAACGTCAGTTAAAAAATAATAGTTTTTTATTTTTCGGCTGGCTGCTCTTTTTCCAGAAAGACTTATCTTCTAATTAACTATCTACAGTCAACCAACTCAAGATAACTACTTATTTCCTACTCCCAAATCATTAATCCTACTTAGAATATGTACGGGGGACTCCCCGAAAAAAGAGCAGCCAGGTGAAAAATAAATAAATTTATATTTCTTATAAAGGACCCAAAGTTGGTTTCCCCACCATTTCGGCGAATAGTTAATTTATTATATCAACCGCGAAAAATATAAGGAATGGTTTTTAAAACTCAAAGGGAAAAGAAGTATCTCATCAATCTAATCTAGGCACTTTATTTAGTATACTAGCGAAGGACTATAGGAAAGTAAAAAAAAATACTTTCTGAGGTTTTTGAATTCAGAAAACTTAGTTTATTTGCAATGCGAAATTTGTACTTCAAAAATTAATTGAGTGTAGTTTTTCAAGGTTGGGGTCAAAAGATACAAATTAATAATTTCAATAAATTTTTTCTTATAAGACTTTTTGAATCAATAAAACTCAATGGAAAGTTTATATATATAAAAAAAAAAAAATTGCAATAGGAAATAAGGCCTTGAGTTCAATTTTTCTCTTCCTTTATTCCCTTTCTCCTTAATAATAAATAATTTTTTTTTTTTTAATTTAAGGTCTTTTTCGGTCAATTACCCCCTATTGATTTCAATTCATTGCTAGCCAATTGAAACAAATTTTTATCTCCTTGGAAGGGATGCTCAAAAATTCCTATCGCAAGATCTTTGAACCTCCACAAGTCAAGAGAAAATAACTTATTAGAACCAATAATTATTATTTTGTAAGCAAAAAAAAAAGTTGTGCTTCCCGCGTAATAAGTGAATAACTGCAAAATTTTCAGACTTTTTTCAGTTTTTGCAGTACAATTTAAAAACTATGGGCTTTTTGACATTAGTTGCTTATATCATTTTGAAAGTATATTAAATTTGAAACAATTCAAGGCAACCCACAGCTCCGTAACTCTAATAGTTTTTGAGATATGATGATTGAAAAATTTAGGTTTTCACAAATGTTACAATTTTTACGTTTGCTGATACGATTACAAGAGAACTATAAGGGTTAATGACCTCGTACTGCGCTTAAATTAAAGGTAATTAAATTTGCTAAAACTCAATTTATCACAACCTTTCTCTAAGCATGAGCGGTTAAGTCGATATTCTGCTTTAAACATAAGCAAAACTGAAAATTGTAACATTTGTGAAAACCTTAATTTTTCAATCATCATATCTCAAAAACTATTAGAGTTACGGAGCTGTGGTTTGTCAAGAATTGTTTCAAATTTAATATACTTTCAAAATGGTATAAGCAACTAATGTCAAAAAGCCCATAGTTTTTGAATTGAACTGCAAAAACTGAAAAAAGTCTGAAAATTTTGCATTTTTTCACGTATTACGCGGGAAACACAACTTTTTTTTGCTTGCAAAATGTGGTTTCACACTCTCCTAAGGAGTCCAAATAACATACCAAAAATGCAGCGTTACATCGCGTTTTGCGAATTTAATGTCGATTTTGACTGGCCTAATAGTCTACATAAAAAAATGATTATAGAGAGCAAGGTTGCTTCAAAGGGACGATCCAAGACAAAAAAAAAAAAAAAAAATTAGATAAAAATGAAAAAAAGAGATAATGGAGTAAATGGGCCTAGGCTGCCTCCTTCCCCCTCCACTCCACTCTAAGGTATTGACTCCGTTTCGGCAGGAATTCTGTCCTTTTCTCTGTTATTATTTGTACACAATGAGGGGCTGAATAAGCCCTATGTACATCTTAATTTTAATAAATAAATAAATAAAAATAAATATACTTTTTTCATAAAAATTATGGTTTTTTTTATCAGAAAAACTATGCAATAACCTAATTATAATAATCTAAAATGACAAAAAAAGTTTATTTTAATTAAATTCTAAAAATAGATTATCATAAAATGAATCATTTTCTCCTCATTTTTTTCCTTTCTAGTAAATGAATAAGCCAGGTTCCAGTTTAATCTGGATTTTTTTATTTACAGGGTTAGAGAAAGCCCAACCACCCCATCGCATAGCTTAACAAATAGAAGAGAATAGTAACTTAAATATAAAATTTCAACCCTTCAAAAGCTCTTTTAGTTACTGAAATATTTTGTTCACACACACACAGATTGACTATGTCGCCAAAACCACTTTTTTGGATTCAGGGGACCTTAAAACGTGAAGATCCATCAAATGTCGACATCGAATTTTTGACATGATCGCAATACTTTCTCTCTCTATATATATTTCATATATAGAGGTAAGAGAAAGTAATAATAATAACCAAGCAGCCACCCCCTGGATCCCTGTCAAATGATAAAAGATTTATAACCAAAATGACCTTGTATCTAAAATTTTTTATCTTATCTTTTATGAATGAAATTTATAGGGTGTTTATATTTATCAAATATTAAAATATTTAGGAGACTCGGAGTCTCCCCCTCCCCTCCCGGTGCATTCACCCCCTACCACCAGTCTGCTTAGTCTATGTAAAAAGGAAGACAAAATAAATAAACATCACATTCAAATTTGATTATATTAAATGGAACCTAGATATATTTTTAGTCCTGTCAAAGGATCAAAGAATTTTTTTCTAAAATCAGCTGACAGAAAAAAAATTTTAATTTTCTTAATATTATAAAAAGGAATAATTAATCAAATAAAGATTCTTAAATTGAGAGAAAAATATATTAAAATAAGTAAAATAAGTGAGTTAAGTTATTTCAAAATAAATAAATAAATAAAACTAAAGAATAGTGAAAATAAAAATCATTCTTTGAGATAAAAACGAATCTAAATGTCATCTGTTCATCATTATGACTGTCAAGAGTATTAATAATATAAACAAAACAAATTTAAAAACGATAAGAAAAAAAAGATACGATGAATATTTTTTGACACATATGAATTAATAAATAAAATTTTTATATTTTGTCTATTTTTGAAGAATTTTACTTTGATATATATATATATATATATATATATATATATATATAACTGATAAATTCGTCTTATCGTTCGTATTTTGTTTAGTTTGACATTTAACCTAATAATATTCAATTCTTTAATATTGATTAAAATTCAAGACTCACCTCCTTGCTTGCAGATGTAAACAACAATCAATCAACACAATTTAAAAAAAAAACTAAGAATATAATAAAAAGTTTGGGTATAAAAAGTGATTGTTAATAAAAAACACCGATAAATAACAAAAGAATAACAAAACTTGCTTTAAAAAAAAAAAATTAAAAAAAAATATATCGCAATTAATATAATTTGATGTATTTTTTCACTTGAAAGAGTTTTGTACCGATGACAGATAGAAAAAATATAAACCTAATAAGAATATAAACAGAGAGTGTGAAAGAGAGTGAGAGAAGAGAGAGAGAGAGGAGAATTTGTTGTGTTGATGAGCACAATCAATTTGATTGAAAAGAGTCAATGCTAGAAGCAAGAGGCCAAGAATTTCCCCGCCGGGTGATGCGCATGCGCAGGGCGAGGAACAGCAGTGGAGGGGAATGCTCTATCCTACTCGTGCAATACCCCCACTCTCACTACTTTTCATGAATTAAGATTTATGTTTCTCTATTTAGGAAAAAAATATGATTAAAAAGGTAGTTTACAAGCTATAAATAATATTCAAAATGCTACTAACAAGAATTAATTGTTTACCCTAACACAAATTGTGGAAGATTTGAGAAGATATTGGGTCTGAATGTCGCCAGTACCGAAAGACTCTAAAAATTTTTAAAAAATCTGGTGTGACTGGTCGCACAGCACACAACTTTCGATTATTAACAGCTATTCAATATTCAATTTTTTACTCCTATGATGACTATATTAAGTTTGAATTGAATTCAAGGTGTATAAACTTTATTAAAAAAATTAATTTACAAAGTCCTCGAAAGATGCAAAACTCGACCTCAGATTTCGCAAACTGTTATAAATCTGAAGATGGCCTTCTTCAAGGATGTAACTTGCATATCCTCATAAAATTTTAATAGGTGGCCTCACTCTCAATTGAGTTCTTCCGTAAATAATTATGAACAGATAGTTTTTATGATGTAAAATGTTTAAAATGTTTAGCAACGGACTATTCACATAAAACTTGAAAAAAAAAAAAAAAAAATCTGGTGTGACTGGTGCCAAATGGTCCAATGCTGGTAATTTGCCTATTTAAGAACTTTGATATGAAAATGACAAACATTTATACAATTCGAGGCAAATATAATATATAGATTATATATAGACGACATCCACCATCAAAACTATTTGCTGCTGGGTTTGCAACCCGAAATATATGCAAATAAATAAGTGTGTATGGTGGATAAAGAGGTACTCGGGGGGCCCACATCTAGGGGGTACGTGGTTGGCGATCACGAGCTGCCCTAGCTGGGACTGGCAGTACTTCTGTTCTTTGTCAGTCTCTTCATTTCTATATTTTCAACAGGCTTCAGAACGTGCGACGGACCGGCTGTTCTAATCCTTCCCGGTCGCAAAAACCAATGAACCGCCGACTCCGCATCGCGGGATTAAGGCGAAGAAAGAAGTTGGATAAAGAGGCGCTGGTTTTTTCTCCTATTTATCAAAATTTCTAAATTGTATAGACTAGGTAGAATTTTGTTAAACTAGACCAGCGGTTCACAGCCCGTGGCCCGCGGGATGATTGGAACTGGGCTGCAGACGTCTAAGAAAAGATAAAAATTATATATATTTATATTAAATTATATTTATACACTGGGCTTCAGGGTGTTTTTTTACGGAAAAAGTGGGCCGCACATCAAAAAAGTTTGGGAACCACTGAACTAGACGATCGAATTGCAAAAAGCCTGCGCTGACAATTGGGAAACTACAAAAGAGACGATACTAAGATAAACTAAACCCATTGTTCACTAGATTGAGAAATTAAAAGACTTGTGCAAGAAAAAGAGGACGAATGGTTTCACTCCATAGAGGGAGGGATAAGCTGAACTATAAAGATCAAATACTAATTGAAAATGTCGGGCGCAGATAGTGCTAACCCTCGAAAGTATAGTTCAGAGATATTTCAATTTTAAACTTGGAAACAAACAAAACAATAGGAAGTTTGTTTGTTTGCTACTGGTAGAGCACTCTAACGGCAATATCAGGCTGAGAAACAAATTGGACAACTAGTACAGATCTTTGGTCATTTGATGGTGCTGAAAAGTTGGCTTTGTCATATTGTGGTTTAGCACTATCTGTAGCCGACACCTTTAATTGGTTGAAGATTTAACCTTGAAAGATGCAATTTTTTCATTAATCTCCAAAATGATTGATTGATTAGTAATTTGAATAGATAAAAAATTTTCCATAAGAAACATGGATATATATAAAAAAGATTGGCTTTAAATTATCATCTGAAATTCTTTAAATTCTTTAGCGTGTAATAAAATGAAGATAACAAGTAAATCAAATCCCTTATAAATATTGTGTCAGTTTTTAAGATTAATTATATTAAGGAAGAGGTTTGCAGCCAAATGAAAAGAGCCTCTATTATTAAATAAACTCTTTGTTGAGGACGTTTTGGCATATATTTACTTTAGCCTTTCAAGAGTGCATAAGTCTTAAACAGTATACATACAGTCCTGGACAAAATTTAGTGAACAGGTTTCATAAATAACAAAAAGTTAATTTAATTTAACTATTGAATAATAATGCGTATAAATCAAAACTTTATTGCACATAAAAGTATAATTTGATAAAATAAACAGAAAAATTAATTTTAATAAATCACATTAAATTAAGTGGACACTTTATAAATGTTGAAAAATTAAGTTATTAATATTTTGTATTAGTGCGCCTCCTGCACATGCTTGGCTGTTGGTAAAACATACTGCTTTTTTAGAGCTTCATTAGGCTTCTTAACACATGCGTTCTTTTTTTTTATTTAACAGGAAAAATTTACTTTCATCACTCCATATTACTCGTTTCCAAAATGATAATGGCTTATTTATATTTGAGCTGTTAAATAAAAAAAAGAACGCATGTTTAAAGGAAACCGAATGAAGCTCTAAAAAGTATGTTTTACCAACAGACAAGCATGAGCAGGAGGCTCAATAATGATACAGACTTGTTTTTCGTGGTATAAAGTCGGAAATTTAGTATCTATACATGGAATCATGAATTCAGATAAATTAACATTTTAAATGAAAATAGAAGAATCAGTTCTAAAAATGAATCTCGAAGACGACTGGATGTTTCAACAAGACAATGATCCGAAGCATACAGAGAAGAAAGCAAAACAATTTTTCGAGAATTGTAAGATTAAAGTTCTGGAATGGCCGGTCCGGTCCTTAACCCAATCGAAAAGTGGAGTTTATTGGATGCAGAAATTCCATTAGAAAAATGCCATAATAAAGAACAATTTTTCAATGAATTGCAACTACAATTTCAAAAAAATTTATTGAAAAAACTTGTAGAAAGTGTGCCACGACGATTACAAGCAATAATAAGAGCAAAAGGTTGTAATTAATAACTTAATTTTTCAACATTGATAACAGTGTCCACAATTTTGTCCAAGTGCAATATTAAGTTATTATGATATAATAATAAAAAATTCTAATATATTCTTTATTTAAATTAATTTTTCTGTTTATTTTATCAATTAAAGCGTTGATTTATAGGCATTATTAATTAAATTAAATTAACTTTTTGTTATTTATGATACCCCCTCCACTCAATTTTGTCTAGGATGTATATGTCTGTTTTACATAAGTCTTAAACAGTATGACATATGTCTGTTTAAGATTTGTGTACTCTAGAAACTTAATACAATGGATAATACTAACTTGATTAGTGAGTTTTGGAATTTAGAATTTATTATAATAAACGATGACTCTTCAATTCTAAATAGAGACATATTGAATATTTTATTAGGGTCCGACCGAAACAAGATTTTCAGCCGAAACCGAAACCGAATATTCGGCCTCAACCTTAGTTTCGGCCGAAACCGTAACCGAAACTTGTATTTCCTATAAAAAAATTTATATATTTTTTTTTTGAAATTTTTTTCCCCTCCGTTAAAATAATTTTACCTTTTTTTAGGGAGACAAAAATTTTTTTCTCCTTCCAGCGCAAATCATTTGACCTTTTTTTTAAGACTCAAGTTTCGGCTACTTTTTGGCCGAAACCATGATTTTTGGCCGAAACTGGCCGAAACCGTAACCGAAACCGAATATTCGGTCGGTTCCTAATATTTATATCTGATTCAAATATAGGTCTCAAATATTATTAAACTTTTATTTTTACATTTAAATGTAAAAGTTCGTAGAGTGAATAAGAAATAAAAGCAGTCAGAAAATTAGTCCCTATGTAATAATGATACAAACAGTTTTGACTTTAATTGAATAATTTCCTCTTCAGTCCATTTTTCGAGACAATGAACTAACAGCCACTTTGCAACTTTAAATGATTCAATTTTGTCTTTTTAGTTTGAAAACTATTAATGAAATTTCATAAATAGTCTTCAGGCGTTACTTAACGTAAGTAATTACAGTGCCATATTGTAATTTAAATTCTCATCACTTAATCCACCAGCCTTGCATTTAAAATGAACTCAATAGTGAAGTAATAATCTCCCCCCTAAAACCTTTATTTTAATTATAAAAATTTCATTTTAATTAATATTGATTTGTTGTATACATGGAATATAATTTTACTAAATCGATAGATGTTGCATTTAGATAAAAAAAAATGTTGATATTTATGTTTTAAAAATAGTTACCTTTGAGTAAAATGAACTGATAAACAAGAACATCTTGTGGTCAGCAAACAAATTTCTATTTATAGAAAATTTCCTTATTTAGCAACAAAAAAAAAAGAAAAACTTGCTTTAGTTCTCAATAATTAATAAGCTCCCAGGTTCAAAAAGGAAAAAAAAAATAGAAAATTTCATTTTTTATTTTTTAATTCCTGTACAAACTAGAATTAGCAGTTAGAAAGGATCTTGAACAAAAAATAAAATAAAAAATAAAAAAACTGATTGGAAAAGTGAGTTCAAATCTAGGATTATCTGGATATAACTGGAATATGCCGCATGAAATTACACCGAACCCAACATAAAGTCTTAAGGGACTTGTAGGTCACTATTTTAAATTAATTCTGGAAGGAGTTCTGAAAAAAATTCGAAAAACAAATAGATTCGGTTATAATTAGAAGAAACTAAATTAAAAAGAGGAATTCATTTAAAAATTGAACTAGACAAACTCTTGTCAAAAAGGCTGATATAATTTTAGAGATTAGATAACGATTAAATAAAAAAACAATCATATTTATATCGCATAAAGGAAATCAATTTTTAAGTTATATTTTAGGGTGGAAGACAGGCGAATTTATGCATTGGCGAAGAAAGCGGCTGCCAAGGGCCTCTGACCCCACAATATACATTTTTAGTATTTTTTAGTATATTTTAAAAATATGTGAAAAAAATAACTTAATGGTATATGGGCAACCAAGGCGAAAAAATAAAATAAAAGTCTATATTTTGACAACGTTTCGAGTGCCGACCGCACCTTTATCAGAACCTACTATTAGTCAAACAATTTTAATATAATAGATTAATTATTTTTATATAAGAGTTAACAAAATTAAAATATTATTTATAGGAACTAAACTGTCGTGAATTGTTTAATTGTTTTATATATTTATCTATATGTATAAAAATAATTTTTTAAGACCATAAGATTCTTTGGTAATATATAGGCCTATATATGAGAAAAATGTAAAGATTGAAAAAAGAAATTTTGTTTTTATTAAGATTGACATAATTTTTCTGTACCTGAAAAATAATTTTTTTTTGTTGGTGAATGATATAATGAAAAGAATTATATTTATTACAGACCCTGATGATGTCTAATAGGACGAAACTTAAGTTGAGAATCTAAGTTGGGCAAAAAATTTTAATAAAAAAATCAACAGAAATTTTGTGTTTCTTTATTTATAAACTGAGAAATCCATCTCCTCCAACCTGAAATCTGTGTTATTAGCCTATTGATTGAATCACGTGGTTTTAGACCCTTTAATATTAAAATTAAAATAGTTAAGATACGTACCTTAAAACAAAAAGTGATGGTAAAAACGTTGTTACTCTGCAATGTCAACTAACATGATAATTTGACATCAATTTTTGTATCTTAACTATTTTAATTTTGTTAACTCTTGTGTAAAATATAATCTATTTTATAATAAAATTGTTTGAATGATCGCAAATCCAGATGAAGGGTGCGATCGACACTAGAAACCTCGACAAAATATAGACTTTTATTTTATTTTTTCGCCTTGGCTGTCCATATGCCACATCCTCATATTATTATATCCAGCCATCAAGAAACAACATCTAGATAATATCACCATTATAAAATAAATTATATTTTTACTTTCGTTTCTAACTACAAAAAACATCGAAAATCTCAAATGCCTGGGGACCGTTTATGCCTGAAACCGGCATTACGTGGATGTTCTAGGAATTTTAAAATGTAAAGTTTTTGAACTCGAAAGAAAGTCCCTTAAAACAAAATCACAATCCTCTCCCCCCTCTCGCCTAGAACCAAATCCTGATTCGTCTCTGGGCCGTAGCACAGTGGTAGAATTCTTGCCTCTTGTGCTAAGGATCAAGGGTTCGCATCACGTCTCCTAAGAATTTATTTCAATTAAATAGACTAGGAATCAATTGAAATCAATAGAGACGGAGTCTAAATGACCTCCGATGCCGAAAAAATCTCGAAATATAAATTTCCTCCAATTCCAGATAGAAAAAAATAAAAATTCTATACAAAGAAATCTCAAAGAAATATGGTTTGAACCATCTCTAAAGGCTTTAAAAATTCTATATTCATCGGGCCGTTCTTTTCTATTCCTTTCCTTTAAATTCAGAATATTAGAGTAAAGTAAGAGAAAGAAAAAGATAATAAGAAAAATGTTTTTTTTTTAAGGTCATTCAAATATAGACAAATTTTTTTTATGTTGACTATTTGTCTAACGGCTTTTTCCTGATGGATAAGTTATCGGTTTAAAGCACAAAGAATGCTCTTTTCTTTCAAATGGGATCCTCATTTACACTTTAAAAGAAAAAACTAACTCACATGTATCATTTGTGACGAGGCTACTAGTTGCACTTGTTTCGCCCATGCGTTGACAATAATTTGATGTTCAGGAGAAAGTTGAGAATCAGCCATAAGGGCTAACCGAACATGATGTCCATATCGTACGAGCGAAAGAGATAGACCTGAAAACAAAATTAAAAATTAATTAGCCAACTAATAATGAAAATTCTTAAAGATTCTAATCACTTGTCAAATGATTTAATATTCACAAGTGGAAAATATTTAGCATATTAAGCTAACAAATCACGTTTCTTTTTTCTTTGATTCTGGTTTTTATTTCACTTTCATCACTGTCATTATTTTCTAAGTATTTTTTTAAAATAATATGTCTAATATGCAAGGGCGGATCCAGAGGTGTTTCTCAGGGGTGGGGTGGGGTGGGGGGGTAATCTGGTGTGACTGGTCGCACAGCACACTATTTTTTCTTAATTTCGGTAATTTAAAGGCGCATTCTATACTTGTTTGCCAGAATATAAATACAAATCAAATTTTTAAGTATTAATTTTTAAAATTTTACATTAAAAATAAATTTTTTTGCGAAATAAGGTATTTTTTTCAAATCTCGGAGGGGGGTAATTACCCCCTTTACCCCCCCCTGTATCCGCTGTATTCGCCCTTGATAATATGACGAATATAACTTTACAAAAAATGTTTGCATTTGTTTTAAATACAGTATTATTAGCCCAATAACAATTAAAGAATTATTATGCTTCATGCCAAACATGGAGGTCACTTTTAAAAAATCATAAACCCTCACCCAAAGGGACAGACTGTTTATACTTTCTCTTACCTATATCTATATATATAGAGAGAGAAAGTATTGGATTCATGTCAAAAATTCGATGACATTGATGAATAATCTCAAAAACGAAAAGAGCTGCTTGAAATTTTATAATTAAGTACCCCCTCGGACATGCCACAAAGCTTTTGAACAAAATTGGCCAAAGAGTACTAGTACTTTACTGATGTACTTTTGCAGTTTTTTACGATTTTCTCAAAATTCGCTCCAATTCATAAATCAACTATTTTTTAGATGCTCTTTAAAATGTATATTCTCATTTACAATTCCAGAACCACATCCCTATGATAAATTTTTGGCTTACTAATCAAACAAATACAAAATTCAAAATATATTTTATTATCAATAAGTAAAATGTCAATTTCCCTTAAATAGCATTTGAGTTTTATTTATGACAACAGTCAAAATAATTGTGACCTATTAGCAGACTTACTAATATTAGCTTGAGGTGGCGGCCAGTAGAGAAACATTTCAATGGGATGCCCGAAACGATTACGTTTTGGGGTCTCTCCACCATCCCATATATCTGTCACGCGAACTGAATATCTGAAAAGAAAACAAGAATACAAATTAAAAAAATATTAATAAAATATTTTTAAAAATAAATCTTGTTTCTTGTCTCTTATTATTATTTCCAACTCTTTAGTAGTTAGATGCAGTGGTTAGCTGGAGCCGGCTTGTACCGGCTCACACAAGTTGCATTTTGCAAGAATATTTGCGAGCCGGTTTTTAAATAAGACAATGATAAAAAAGGACGTTGATGATGTGAAGTGAACATCATCGGATAAATGAAGTAGAATTCATTGATTAAATCCATCATTTGTTAGATAAATATTTTTGAAATATTAATATAATAAACAAAAATATTTTTAATCTTTAAATTCGATAACAATTAGGTAAAAACAAAATTATAGGAATAAACTTAAAAATATATGCATAAGAGTAATTTTTACCTCTATATATGTTAATATATAGATAGAGAAAGTATTGGTTTCATATCAAAAATTCGATGTCGAGATTTTGATGGATATACACGTTTTGAGGTCCCCTGAATCCAAAATAGTGGTTTTCGCGACATGGTCTGTCTGTGTGTGTGTCTGTGTCAATTTTAAGCATGAAGGAATTGAGCTATGAGACGGAAATTTTATATTTAAGTTAGACACCCCCCTGGAGCGTGAAAATAGGCTTTTAAACAAAATCGGCCAAAAAGTACTAGTACTTTACTGATATACTTTTTCAGTTTTTTTCGATTTTCTCAAAATTGATTAAAATTCAAAAATCAATTATTTTTTAGATGCTTTTTTTTCTTTCTTCTTTCTTTTTTTTTGTATATTTTTATTTTGCTTTTAAAATTGTTTGAAGAACACTTTACTATTGTACTTCATAGGAATGATAGGGGAAATGGCTGCCTTGGTAAGAAATATAAATATTTTTCTCAATTTATAAATTTTACATCTTGAATTCTAATATATTGGCAGATCGAAAAAAACTGAAAAAGTACATCAGTAAAGTACTAGTACTCTATGACCGATTTTGTTCAAAAGCTTCGTGTCACGTGCCAGGAGGGTGCCTAACTTAAATATAAAATTTCAACCTCCTAGCTCTTTTCGTTCTTGAGATGATCACAGACAGACACACACACACATACACAGACCGACCATGTCGCGAAAACCACTGAAGGAATTGAGCTATGAGACGGAAATTTTATATTTAAGTTAGACACCCCCCTGGAGCGTGAAAATAGGCTTTTAAACAAAATCGGCCATGGATTCAGGAGACTTCAAAATGTGTATATCCTTCAAAATCTCAACATCGAATCTTTGACATGAATCCAATACTTTCTCTCTATATATATTAACATATAAAGAGGCAGGCAGGTGGAAATAAAAACAATAATATTCCTATTGCCGAAGTTTTGTTAGTCTGTCGTGTACTTCTTGAAGGCCAACTAAAACGCGTATACAACACGCCAGAAATTCTTTACGAAAACCAATCTACAGCTATCAAGAAAGAAATCAATAGTAATTTATATATTTTATATAATAAAAATTATAATAAAGAGACCAAATAAAAATATACCAGTATTACCTGGGAAAGTCTAGTTCAAAGCAGAATAAATATATATATTACTTATCAATGTACTTTATTTCGTTCCGAGATATCATCAGGAATTACTGATTTATTAATATTTCCATGTGGTCAATACGGATTCATTAAGTATTTATTATAAATATATATTAAACTGATAAGAGATAATTTGTGATATACCTTCTTGTAAAATGATTTATTCCGACACGTTTTACAAGCGATGGCAGAACAGATGTCAGGGTGCCTCGTTCATATTCAGATGCAGTTAATTGATAAAGCGCTTTTTGTCTTATTCTCGCCCGTTTAATAGAATGCTGAGTGAAATTCAACATCTCCGCGTAATCTTGATTAAGAGAACCAATAGGTAATCGAAGAAATACCAGACCTGGAAAAAAAAATTTTGTTTTTATTTGTTGAACGATTAATGGGTATTTTATTAAGATAATGTATTTTGTCCTAAGAAAAATTGACATCGAATCCTCTAAATTGATTGTAAAGCACACAAAAAAAGCCGAGACAGATAGTCTAGACGTAAGATACTTACGAATTATATCAATAAATTTTCGTCAATACAAGATTTACGATATTTTTTATTACTAGACTATTATTCATCAAAATGATATACTTTTTTATATAATAATATTTTTTTATTTTTATAATCATTCATTTTGAATTTCAATGATAAATTTTTGCGAGCATTTTGCAATACGATGCAATTGGACCTAATTAATTCGAATGATTTCAATATAAATATGAAAACGCTCTCAGCTACATTTTTATGTGGATGCGATCTGATTAATCCATAAGTTTATCTTAACATTAGCTTATCTCATATTGTCCCAAGGAGATGTAGGAATATATTGATATATATGATTTCAGGTTCAATGTTTCACTTTTTTCTGCTCCATTTTTTTCATGACTCTATTTTTGACTGCGCATGGTTTCTATCTCTTTTATCTAGCAATTTTAAGCCTCAAATCACCTAAATGGTGCTAGTTTTTTTGAAGGTATTATTTAAAAAGTTTCATCGCCCAGAGACCATGTAAAGTAATATTATCCAACACTACTGTATCCCATCGGGTTGACATCCCGTCGCCATGAGATAAAAAATTTTTTTAAATTGAATTGACGATGGCTACTTGTAAATGAAACTAGAAGGTTATGCACGAATCTACTGAGCTAGTCGGAATTCTTGTAATCTTGTGAAAATCAACTTTGATCTTTGATTAATTATTTCAAGGGCCCAAATTCATATATTAGAATACCCTCTCCTGATAAATTTCTTATGGGAGAAATCATATCGAAACATCAACAATTAATAAATCAGAAAAGAAAAATATTTTTTCTGAAATCTTTCTCGTAAATTCTCTTTGGAAATAAATTCATTCAGGTGTGTGTGAGACAGACAATTAAGAATAGTCTTTTAATTTAACCAGTTCATTGAAATATTTAGAAATCAGGGATCAGGATTTTGACTAACCTCAGTGTGATGATTAAAAAAGATTTTAAGAACTCAATTGGGTGATTGGTTATCTGCTGGATCCAATAGAATTTCTGTTTTTTTTTTAAGATCTTGATGGAATTCAAAAAAAATTTCTGGGAATTAGTTTCCGTTAACGGACATAGCTATCACGAATTGCACTGATTGCAAACTGACCAAAGTTGTGAAGTGTAAATAATTGGGGCCGGCAATTATACGTCAGAGCTTGGTTGGCATTGATATGTCATTGACATGAATAGTTCATCAAAGCAATCTATCAGTCGCATTTATCTTTTAGTAGCTTCTGTTTAAAAGCCTAATATCATATGATATAGGTTTGTAAGCTTTACTTGTTTATAAGAGACATTAATTGATGATTTATAGACGATGATAAGAAAAAAGCAGTGACATCTAAAGAAATCCAAAGTTGCAAATAAAAAGAAAAGAATATACGTCTCTAACAATAAAGAACAATCTATATGTGGATGATTTTATGCATAAAGGACCAAGCGACATTAACCTAAATCTGAGATAAAGGGCATTTAATTTGCACACTTGTAAACAAACCCAATGGCAATGACTTTTTTTCTTGTTTTATAATGTTGTGATTTAAATAAAGAGGTAGATCTTCTTTTTCCCTACAAGTCAGAGATCTTAACTCAATTTCAATCATAATGGCACTTGGTTCCTTTATGCATATCACCGTCCATATATATTTTGCTAATATCTGTCTCTCTGTCTGTCACGCTCTATTTAGGCAACTTCACGTTGGAATTTCGAAACGAAATTTTATATGCTTAAAGAGGACCTCTAGGGATTACAGGGAATTTATTTTCTTCCCGAAATTCCTATAACTTTTTGAGATATTAATTCCTCAAGTTACGATTTCTCACATTGGAAATGTATAGAAAAATATCTATGTATATATGAGCAGGAGGGCAGCCAGGAATGAAATCAGACAAAAATTTAATCAATCTTTATCCAATTTTTCATATTGTTAAAAAAAATAAACCCATCTGTATTACACTAACTACCAATTATCCTGAGAAAGGAGGCGATTTGCGTCCGAAATGTTGGCAAATGAAATAACAAAATTGGATAAAGATTGATTAGATTTTTTGTCAGATTTCATTCCTGGCAGCCATCCTGCCCATATTTATCAATTATACCCCCAACAACTCACTATTATCTATGTATTCTTTACATTTATGTATTCTATGAATGTAAACAAATCCTCAAGCAAACATTGGATTGGAATAATTTTCTTTTCAAAATTAAGAAAAGGCGTCTGCCGCAGATGGTTCCAAGGAAGCTGAGGGGGTCCAGGGATCGAAGTCCTGCTATCTAGATGCGAAGCTCGCTCAAGACGGGAGGCACGGCTTCTCATAATTAAGAAAAGGCGAGGGTCCGCCACAGGCGGCTAGTAAATATTATTTTAAGAAAACAAAATGAGCATGTTCTACCTGTAGTAGGAGAAGCATTTGCTCTTTCAAGGCCCAAAATTGAAGACATTTTGAGTGCTCTTGCAGTTAGAGCCAAACTTTCTGGAACTTGGGAATTAAGTTTTACCAAGTGAAAATATTCTCTCAAAGCACCAGAAGTTGCTGCCAGAAGAATTTCAGCATCCGTACAGCTAAAAAAAAAAGAAATTCAATATTATTATTATTTAAGACAAGTTCTGCAAATTGAATTTAGAATTGGTTAGAAACCGATAAAAGGATTTAAGGGTTTTGATCAAATCTTAAGAACTTTTTTTAAAATGTATTTCCAACTGACAGCTGAGGTCCACATACTTTTTTTCATTTTTAAAAAAGGATTGAAAATAAACAAGACTTGTAGGGTTCAACAGAATTAAATGGCCCAAGGTTGATATAATTTATATATATATATATCTTGGATCTATTTTGAAAAATACAAAAAGTAATTACTCATTTTTTGAAGATTTAGAGGCTTTATATGCAATCTCGAGCGGAACTGTTTCACTCCACGCAATCATTTTACGTCCACAAAGTGATAAAGTCTGTAAAAAAAAAGAATATATTAATATTAAAAAAAAATTATAAAGGAGAGAGGAATTGGAAAAAATTGATTATCTAAAAAATAGTCGATGAAATGAAAATTTTAAGAGAAAATTTAAGAAAATCGAAAAAACTACAATAGTAGGCCCTAAATAACACATTTGGCAGATTTTATTAAAAATAATAATGCAACGAAATACTTGTTTATGTGAAATACTTGTATTTCAAATGAAATTGGAGGCATCGACATTTTTTCTAATACTGCAATTATCTTTCACTCTTTTGTCACATATTAATCAGCCTTTTCTTAAGTTAACAAATATTTACAAATATCCATAGAATTTATTTTATATAAAACTACATAAAAATTATCAAAAATTAATTCATACAAGCTTAGTAAGCAATACAATATAATAATAATATAGCAATATACTAAGAGGCCAGCGATCTCAGTTACTCATTCAAAAATAACAGCAAAAGAGCAACTCTGTTGAGTGTCGCCGTCTGGCGTTGCCCAACTGAAAACACCTTACTTAACTCGGGAATTATGAAAACCAGACAGCTTTGTATATTGAAAAAAATAAAAATTACAACTAAAAAAATTCAAATATACAAAGATAATAAATGTATCATATTATAGGCTTATAATACACTTAAAAAAATTAAAATTAATTCCGTAAATAAAGAGATTATTACAGAGGCATCATTTTTTTTGGAACGAGCTCTGATCTTTTTTAAATTGTATATTATTCTAAATAAAATGTTTCAAAATATATCTACGGGTATATAAACTGTACAAAATTAAACAATTAATTAAATTATATATCTTAAGGCAAAATTTGAGTACGTACCTATTTGTAAGTAAATTTTAAGAAAAAACGTTTGTCCCCCCCCCCCCCCCTCCAAGAAAAAGTTGAAATGACGCCAGTGAATTATTATCCCCTCTTGCCCATAAGGGCGGATACAAGGGAGGGGGTGAAGAGAGTAATTACTCCCCCCCCCCCCCCAGATTTGAGAATAATATTTTTTTTGGAAATTAAATTTTATTTTTAATATAAAATTTTAAAAATAAATACTTTAAAAAAATTGATTTGTTTATATATTCTGGTAAACAAGTACAGAATGCACCTTTAAATTACCGAAAGAAAAAAAAAATTGTGTATTGTGCGATCAGTCACACCAGATACCCTCCCCTCTCCCCAGAGAAACTCCTCTGGATCCGCTCTTGTTTCCCCATCTCTTATTAAAATATAAGATGAGGAACAAAAGACTATATCTTATTTAATTATACTTGTTATTTTGGGTAAAATAAGTGTTTTTATTATAAAAAATTATATCGTACACAATTTGGTTCATCGTCTAAACTCAAGGGCGGATACAAGGGGGGAGGGGAAAGGGAGTAATTACACCCCCTGAGATTTGAAAAAAAATACTTTTTTTTGAAAATAAAATGTATTTTTAATGTAAAATTTTAAAAATTAATACTTGAAAATTTGATTTGTATTTATATTCTGGCAAACAAGTACAGAATGCGCCTTTAAATTACCGAAATTAAGAAAAAATTGTGTGCTGTGCGACCAGTCACCCCATATTACCCCCCCCCCCCCCCGAGAAACACTTCTGGATCCGCCACTGTCTAGACTTCATCGTGTTCTAGAGCAAACAATGGTGAATTGTATCGTTTATCAATAATTTGTACCCTATAAATTCTATATCGCCTAAGATGCCGAAAAGACTTAAAAAAAGGTCTAAAAAAATAACTTCTTTTATAAGTAGATTATGCTTTTCGCTTTTCTTTTCAAGACGCAGAGCCCCCGAAATGTTGATAAAATAAAATTTGCGATTAGACTACATTCAATTCACATTAAATTTTCAATATTCAATCAAAATGATCATAATTAAAAGAATGAAAATTTTTTTCTTATTTTTATTATGAGTATTATATTACTTAATCATAAAAAAATGAACCTGTAAATGGTGATCGTCGCCAGGTGTGGAAAGAAAAAGTTCATCCAATATATATCCAGGTGCAGTGAAAAGAAGATCAATTATACTACAAGCGTCAACAAAAGCAGCTGCAAACAGACGAATTTTCCCAGGCGATGTTAATGATAAAATCTCTTCAGTTCCATAGTTCATACAAGAAGTGACCATTTCTCTTATAAAGATGGTTGGCAATCGAATTAAAATAGTTACAAGAGACCACCTGAAATGTTTAAATTTAAATTAAAAACTTGGAAAATTAATAAAACTTAAAGGCGGCTACACACGTAACTTCATTCTTGACAAGAATGCTTGTGCAATCTTTTTGTACAAGTAAACTGTAGCGTGTGTGAGGTGAATGTGAGTGCGCAAGCATTTTAATTGTGCAAACCGCTTGATTCTCGATTGAATTTTACTCATGCTCAAGCATATTTGAGCAAGCAAAACAAACTCTACACCATTTTATAGATGTCTGACTTTTGATATTTTATTAATATTAATTAATTAATTCCCAAGTGAGTATTTCTTGTTATCTTTGAATAAATAACCTTCCGAGTTTGACATTTTTAGATTAATTTTCGGCAGAAGCTGTTTCTTGCATAAGCATGCTTGTGCCGTGTGGTGCCGAAGAGAATTTGTGTATGCTGGTACAAAAAGATTGTCAAGTTTGCAGTTACGTGTGAAGTCCCCTTAATTGAATAAGAGTATAATTATAATGTTTTTTAAATATATCTCAAATAAATTAAAGTTATTTTTTTAAATTTTATAATTACCAATTTTTTTGTTTAATTCGAATTTGATTTAATTTTCAATTGATTCTAGGGTTTCATACCATGTCCAAGATAATGTTCCGCCGAAGAGTGCTTTCGGAGTTCCAAAAATACAAGCAAAGATATATCCGACGGTGATATTCAAATTAATTAGATGATGGAACCAAATCCAAGGCAAAAGCCAAAACTGCCATGTTATACTTTTTATTGTTCGACAATGCGCAAGGATTAAACGACAGAATAAACTCTTTAAATTTTTTGGCAACTCTTTATTATCTGGAAAATTAAAAATATAAATTATTTTTATTCTTTAAAATATTATATTTAATAAAGGGAAGAAGGAAAAACATGAACTAATAAATTAAGTAACAGAAATTATAATACCAAAAAGAATGCTGAGAATCATAGAGGCGAAAGTCCCAAATTCAACAATTCGAGAAAAGGCGTTTTAAAGTTTTATAAACATATAGCTTACATTTAAATAGCAATGAATAGGCCAGAATCAATAGCAAAGAAAGGCAATATATTTTCGCCACTTTGATACTCAGAAGAGAAGACGATTTAACGTTTGGTATGTTTAACTCAAAAATAGCTGGCCATACACGGAGAAGGTAACCCGTGGGCTTTGACCGGGGCGGACCAATCCACGCCACTGTTAAAACCGTCATTAGCAATTTGGCTTAAAAAACGGAGAGTTTGATCTGTCGGGTTTGACCGGGGTGGATCAATCTGCCGGGTCGACCCGCCACGGTTAAAACTGTCATCACCCACAAACGTAAAGGAAAAACCAGCAGATCAACCCGCCACGGACCAAACCGTACGTGTATGGGCAAAATCTTTGGACCGCCGCGGATTTGACCAAATCCGTGGTTTTTCGTCTTGACGAAAGTTTTGCCTGCCAACTAGACAGATCAAGTAGAATAAAAATGCTCTCATATAGGAAAAAAACAGACTCTCTGCTTTGGAATATGGAGCATGAGTATTGAAAATAATAATAGGTATAAAAAAAAAGAACTAAGTGGACATAAAACTTTTTATTGAAAAGAGGGAAATTGAGTAATTTTTTTCTTTAAATGTCCAAAAAATTCTTTGTAGTAACATATCCTCCCCTGCCCCCTCCAAAAGTCACCATTTAAAGAGATGGTCCGGGGCGGTCAAAACTGTCGCTTGCACACTAACGTAAAGATAAGACCGTGAGTTTGGACCGGGGCCAAATCTGTTAGATTGATCCGTGGCGGTCAAAACTGTCGCTTGCGCACTAACGAAAAGATAAGTCCGTGAGTTTAGACCAGCGTAAATTCTGTTAGATTGATCCGTGG
Source organism: Euborellia annulipes (assembly GCA_023213315.1). Lineage (NCBI taxonomy): Eukaryota > Metazoa > Arthropoda > Insecta > Dermaptera > Anisolabididae > Euborellia > Euborellia annulipes. The sequence goes on from JAKCPI010007710.1 coordinate 184,700, forward strand.
CGGTCAAAACCGGCGCGTGCTCGCCCACTAACAAAAAGATAAGCACGGTCAAAACCGACAGATCTATCTCTTCGTGTATGAATTTTCGGACATTCGCCACTAGGCGATATATTGACTCATAACAGAAATGTCGAACCCACACCGCAAAGAAAGAAGTAACTTATAATATAAAAAGTGACTTATACAATATAAAAATAATAAATTTCGCAAACTTACACATAGGGTCATATTTATTTACAAATTTATTTTGTTTTTCTTGAATATTTTCCATAATAATTTGAATAACTTTAAGAAGGGCTGTTACTGGTTTTTGCAGTTGTACGAGAGGATGTGACGTAAAGGATAGATTTACAGGCATTGGAAGATTTTCATCATCTTCGTGCAGAGGTTGATTTTGATTGGAACCTTCCTAAAACAAACTTTCATATAAATATTTAAAAAGGTAAAAAGAGAAGAGAACATAAGAATAACAAAGAATAGCAATTTCAACAAATTCAATATCTAACTTTGACAATGATGGGAAGATTTACTAAGCTAAAGGCAGCCCTGGGGCGGAACTATGAGCGAGGGGATTTAAGAAATGGAACTTAGGAATATTTTTTCACGATTTTAGAATGAAAATGAATTTGACCTATACAAAGTAATAGAAATGAGTTTTCATTGATTAGTTGGAGTTGAATTTCTTTAATGTAAATACAATCAATAGATTAATCCTATATGCAGGTAAAACTAGGTTTAATGAGGAAAATGATGAAATTAAAATGGTAAAAAAATAAATAGATAAATCAATCATGAAATTTTTTTTTATTAACCTACTTATTAAGTCCTGGCTGTACTGGTGTTATCTAATAGAATGACAACTTTATTTAGTATACTTAATTATACATTTCCTCTTCTATATATTTAAACAGTCATCCTCTGTTATTTCTAATTAATATTGGCAGAGAAAATAAAACTAAAACGAGAATAAAACAGTTTCATGTTTTTTCACTTGTTGAAATATAGAAAACATATTTGGGAAATATAAATAACAAGACAAATAAGAACAAATTTGAATAGACTCATTACAATGAGGGACAGGATAATTTTATAAATATTATATAATAAAAAAAAATATTTGGGCGTTTTCCTTACATGATAAATATATAGGCAAAAAATTTAATCAATTATTAGATGAGCAAAATAATTTTTAATCCTTCGTTTTATAAATGAAATGATACAAAAATTAAGCTCATCTCAGCAAGAATAAGATTTTAAACAAAAATTAAGCGTTAGGTAACATATTTGCATTTGCTACTCTCACAGAAGAAATTTCATTGAACAAATTTAACAAAATTTTGACTGTTAATAGGCAAGTTGTCATCAGTAAAAAAAAGGATGGTTAATTTGCATTTGCATTTTTTTCTCTATCAATTTCACAAAAAACATATGTATTTTTCAAGATACATACTTGTACTTACTTTCCCTAGTAAAAGTAAATCAGCCATAGTTGGTCCAGAGGCTAGTAACAGCTCGTGTGCTCTGACTAAGACGAAGTAATGCGTATCTGTCACAGTAGGAATGAATGTCACTTGCCAGAGCGGATAATCAAATGAAAGATATTTACTAGCCAGTTCGCTAGCATATTCCTGTAAGAAAACAAACAGCCTTAAATCATGTAAATAGGCAATAGATTCATAGTTATTTATAAAATTTCATTTTCGCCGTTAGAATATTTTTTGTTAATTTGGAGAAAATTTTGAGAAAAATCTATTACAAATCTGAAGATTAAAATGCAAAATACATTAATTTTTATTTTAAATTACCTGAATATTATGAATAGTGACTGGTCGAGCTCGAAAATAAGAACTGGCAAGAATTACATGATTTTCAATTCTAAAATGTTCAGCTGGAATCCAGGCAAAACGACCACATCGAATTACAAGACGTTGCTTTAATTTTGGATAAGTCAGATGGAATGCAGAATCTCGTTCTTCAATTAAATCCTGAAATTTAATACTTTTGTTTTAAAGCAGTTCCTGAGCCCGATTGAAGGCGGTAAGAACAATATAGGCCTACTTTGAGATCCGAACTAATTTTCATAAATGAGAACTTGGCAAATATTTCCAAAAAAATGTTTGTTATTTCAAATATACTTAAATTGATTAAAGGTCAATTCCACTAGGTAGTGCCGCTGCCGTGCCCCTGCCGTGTGATGCTGTAGGCTCAAACTAATTTACTATTTAGTGGATTATGGCTGACGGCATCGCACGGCAGGGGCACGGCAGTGGCACTACCTAGTGGAAATTGGCCTTAAATCTTTATTTTTAAAAGATAATTTTAAGAGAAGGAATAATATTTTTTACTCAATTTTAGAATGAGGAAAAATGAAGCTTTGGATAATGAGTCATTCCATGCCAAGTGACCAAGTCAACTTTTTCACACCCTTAGTTTGAAAATTGCACTTATTTTTATTGCGTGAAATGGTAATAGGAATCTGGCAAAAGGAATTGTTTTTACAAACCAATTCAAATTATTAGTACTAAGGATACTTGGTGTCAACAAGTGGATTAACTTTGTGGATTTTCATAATTCACATCTTGAACAGTGCAGATTTACAATCGTTAATTCATGGCTAAGCCACTACCAATTTACTGTTTTTTTTTAACCTTTTCAGCAACAGAGGCCATTTAGGGGAATAACTTTATTATATAAATAGTTAAATACATATTATCGATGGCTACCGGGGGGCGTTCCACACACTGATTGCCGGGGTCACCAATCCCGAGCTTTCGCCTTGCTTGGCATCACTTAACCGTTGCGGTGACTGTTGCTCTTCTCCGTTGCCAGGCCCCCGGGTAAAGTGTTAAAGTGTTATGTACATCTCAAAACATAAATTGGTAACCCCATCGCCTAGCGATTCCGGAGAAGTATGTTATAGCCATCATTTCATGGATATTGATAACAAATTCAATCAATTATGAAACAATTAAACAACTTTTCAACAAAATATCTATAATTTTACTTTTTGAACAATGTTATCACTTCGGCTTGGGATCCATAAAGAAATCCACGACAGGCTTAGGGTTCCCATCGGGCGTGGCCCAAGGCGATGAGGTTTCCAATTTATGATTTGAAATGATGTACACCTCAATTTAAAACAGTAAATTGGTAGTGGCTTAGCCTTGGATCAAAGCAACTATTGTAAACCTGCACTGATCAAGATGTGAATTATGAAAATCCACAAAGTTAATCCACTTGTTGACACTAACTAATAATTTGAATTAGTTTGTAAAAACAATTCCTATTACCATTTCACGCAATTAAAATAAGTGCCATTTTCAAACTAATTTTTGGGGTGATGACCTAAAGAAATGAGTCTCCACGATGAAACTTGGTGATTCTGAAAGAAAAAATTGTGCTTTTTCCAATGGTAATAAAACGAACTTGATTCGAGAAAAAGGTTTTTTGCTATTTGGGTTTGAAAATTCACAAAATTTTTCGATAAAACTTACAATAAAACAAAAACTTTCTAAGCCTTGGAACTACAACCTTCAGAGGGAGCACAAAAAGTTGTCCTTGGTTGTCATTTTTCATAGACCAAGCTGCTACAGTTCACAGCAGCACCATTATAAACTTTGCAATTTATTTGCACGCGATTTTACTAAAAATTACCTTTTTTTTTAGAAAGCTCTGGCGTCCCCTCTATACTACTTGTGAAGGTGAAATTTACACAGTACTATCACAGGCATATGTCTGTGTATAGACCAAATTTCAGCAAGATTGGAGATGGTGAGAAAAGATTTTTATTGTAAATTTGGTCCCTTGGCATGGAATGATCCTAATGTACAAGTATTAGGATTTGATTAGATTAGAAACATTTTATCCGAAGGAGAGACGTTACCTGAATATATCGGCGACAGGACTGGATATCCAATTTCCCTCGGATCTGTACAATAGCAGTGGAGATTCCATGCGTTCGTCTGCTGTCAATTGAATAACTTGTAAATTGTGCTTGAGGAAAGCGCTTTCGCAAATAACCGAGCCAAAAATAATCCAGGAATGAGAGAAATGAGGCTGATATAAACAACATTGGCAAGAAAAATGATAGAGTTATAAAATATGTTGTTGATAGGTAAATTAAAGTTGCAAATGCTTGCCAAATATCATAATCAAAAAGAGCCCAGACCATTCCAGCCATTTTCTGAAAATAAAAAAAATTCTTTTTATTTAAATTAATCGGTATATCTTTTTTTTTTTTTTTTTACAAAACTTAGCTTATTGTTTTCTCAGAAGATACATAATCTAGGCCTATATATAAACTAAATTGTTCAATTTTTTTTTTTAAGTAGAAAAAGACATTTGTGACGAAGGGAATATGAAGCGACTTACCGGCCAGACAAAAGAAATTACACATACCTGGAGAGCATTTTCAACAGTGTTCTAAGCGGTTCTTGGCTAGTTATTCATTTTGTTATAATTTCTTTCCATAAAGATCAAAATCCATGGAAGCGAACTCCGCCATATTCTATCCTCTGTTAACGAGTATGAGGAAATTTGTTCATTTTTATCTTTAAAATACTTAAAATTCATTTCCAATTTAATTAAAATAATAAACTTTGCATTTAGAATAGAAAAAGGACAATTAAGATTATATTAATTAAAATAAATGATCACAATCACATAAAATTATAAAAATAATTAAAGAAAATCTCAGAGGTTGAACAAAGAGCAGGCAAAGAGTAATCATATTCGGATCATTTATCATTTATGAAGCTATCAAAGAATATAAAATATAATGAGGGTGCGTTTAGTAACCTTTTAAGCCTTTTTTTTTTTTTTTTTTTATTTAAAATGAATTGGCTACCCATAAATTTAAAATAAATTGGGAAGAGATCTAAAAGATCTTAGATGCCAAAAAAAATTAAAAATTTTTTTACTTAATCTTAGATACCGAAAAAAAAACAAAAATTAAAAATTTTTATTTTAGTAAAATAAGAATTTAATGCAATGAAAAATATTTAAAAAAAATATTTAAATTAATTTATTTCAAAACGACAAAATGTAGGGTAAGAGAAAGTAAAAATGCCATCAGTTGATATACCGGGGCAGTGTACCGGGGCTAATTTAACTACATGGAATGTTCTCGAACATGATGGTCTGATGCAAAGAGTATAAGAGAGTCTTATACTCTTTGGTCTGATGATGGTTTAATTCTCAAACAAGATGTCCGAAGAAGAAAATTTTTAGAAAAAATATTATTTTAAATGATTTTATATTAATCGATAATAATAATTATGTAAGTAGCTTAGATGAATGTTATTAATTTATAAGCTGGAAAGAAATTCAATTATCCTGTTCTCCTCAAATAATATTGTAATCAGTTTTTTTTAAATGTTTTTACTTTCTAGAATATAGGCCTATACAAAGTAGAGTTAGTATTGGAATCTTCAAAAAATTTTATTCCGACTATGATTCTCGACGTTTTATTTCGACCTCTCTGATTCAAAAAACATTTTTGGAATTAAGTCTATGTGTGAGAAGACAATACCTTAAAAAACAAGATAATTGAAATTTGGTATGTATTCTTATTAAATCTGTACATCTGTATCAACTTTTAGAGTAAATATCTCAATCTGAAGTAGCACTTTACCTAATAATAAGTTTTTTCAAAAATTTTGCAATTAGAAATTTTTTTTGTCATATTATGATGAATTTACACTATTTTAAAGTTTCATGTTTTTTCCAAAGCTGAATAGTTTTTGAAATAATTAACAAAGAAAAAAGATAGAAAAATTCTCTTTTAATTTTATTATATAGACATCGGCCAAAAATAAATACTTTTGCGTATTATCCGTTTATTTGTAAATATTTCGATTCCAGTGATAGAGAATCATCTTCAGTACAATCAACAGATGTTTTGCAAATCGTTAATTTCTCCCATCCAATATATTTACAAATAAACCGATAATACGCATAAGTATTTATTTTTGGCCGATGTCCTCATAATAAAATTGATCATCCTTACGGCCATCTACAAATAATTCTCTTTTAATTCGTTCTTTAGTCATATTGTATGAAGGGGTCGAGGACAGATAGTGCTAACCCACAAATATATAGTTCTGAGATATTTCAATTTCAAACTTTGGAAACATACCAAACACCAATAGGAAGTTTGTTTGCTCCTGTAGAGCACTCTAATGACATTATCAGACTGAGAAACAAATTGTACAACTAGTACAGATCTTTGTTCAATTGATGGTGCTGAAAAGTTGGCTTTTTCATATTGTGGGTTAGCACTATCTGCAGCCGACCCCTTCATATATACATCTAATCCAGTGAAAATTTCAAAAATGCATTCCATCTTCCGTACAGTACCTCAAATAATACAAAAGTGGGGCGTATTTTTGTATAATTGGATAATTTTCTCCACATTTATATAATTTGAGGCACTGAAGATGGAATGCATTATCCAATCCGAATATTTGCTAAATAAATTACGAGGTGTGTACAAAAAGAAACCGAACTTTTTCCTCAATCTATCAGCTTTATTGCTTATTGTCAGTGAGAGACAATATTAAGTCTCACCCATGTGTTTTCTACTTGTGATTATTTCATTGTTTTTAAAAAATATTATATATTTTTTAATGAAAACTTTCATGGTTCAAATCTAGAAAATTTCCAATAAAGATTTTCATTTTCTTTTATAAAAACAATGAAATAATCACAAGTAGAAATCGCATGGGTGTGACTTAATATTGTCCCTCACTGTACAACATTTAAGCACTGTCCCCTTCAAAATAGTCCCCTCTACTGGCAATATACTGTTCCCATCATTTCTTCCATTTTAAGAACGCCTCCTGAAACAAATTTTGTTGCAAGCTCCTCATCGCATTGTTCTATATCTCCTTTATGGTTTGGAAACGATGTCCTTTCAACGTGTTTTTCACTTTGGGAAACAGGAAAAAGTCTGCTAGGTCCGGAGAATACGGTGGATGGGGGTCAAATGTATTGTGGTGTTTTTCTAGATAGCTGCGGACAAGGAGTGACGCGTGAGCTAGCGCATCGTCATGATGCAACATCTAACTCTGGTTTTCCCACAATTAAGGCCACTTCCTGCACACAGCACCCTTTTTTTCTGTTTTCCTGTTACCCAAACTGAAAAAGACGTTGAAAGTACGTCGTTTCCAAACCATAGAGATGATACAGGACAATGCGACGAAAAGCCTGCAAGCAACAAAATGTATTCCAAGAGGCGTTCCAAAAATGGAAGAAACGATGGGACGATGTATTGTCAGTAGAGACTATTTTGAAGGGGACATTGCTTAAAATGTTGTACAATAAGCAATAAAGCTGATACAGCAAAAGTTCGGTTTCTTTTTGTACACATCTCGTATTTTACTGTGGAAAACAATCGCTGGGTTTTTTCTTCATTAACCTTATTGAATCGTCCCAGCATACTTAATTTATCTACTGCGAGTTAAATTTGTTTATTACTATTCAGTAAATTATAATTAAATATATATAATTGAAAAGTCTATTTTTTTCAGATTAAAAGGACTGTTCAAAATGGAAAGACCAATATTGATTTTTTACATACGTAATTTACAAGTAATATTTCAAGTTTTTATTTATATATGAGATAGCCTGATGATGATTGATGTAAATAAAACAAATTGCTTTATGGAGATAATTGAGAGGCATTTTGTAAAAACTCCGCCCAGGTGACGTTTCGGAGAAGCAACTTCTTCATTACAAGTGAGTTTTAATATCTGTATCTTTCAATTCATTTCATCATAATAAAAATATATTTTCAATTTACTTTTAATGCCATTGGTCTTAATTAGTTATTCTTGTTTTTCTCTCCTTTTCTAGTCCCCGTGGTGCATGGTCGCCACATCTAATCTTTAATCTTTCTTCTTCATCTCCCCTCTCCCCAACCCTCTCTAATCCAGTTGCCTCTGACAGACGGTAAGCTTGGTAATATCCCTTCTGATCGGGTGAAACTGTTCTTCATTATTTTGTGAAGAAATTCATGGAGACTTTGGAACCCCCTTCCGCTAAGAGTCCGATCTGCTCCAACTATCACCACCTTCAGGACCAGGATGAGAAGCTATTGTCTTCCAGATATGAACAGTATTGCTGTTACAAATATTGTAATTCAATTCTTTATTTCTTTTTTGTTTTGCTTTAATGGGAAAATTTTCTCGGAGCATTCTATTTTATAAATAAAACAACAGGAAAAGGTTAAGGTGCAAAACTAAAAAGCCTCCTATTTTTACATTCCAACGAGACGGGACAACCTTCAGTTCCCATCTTCAGTTCTTTAAAATTGTTATTGTCCCGGAGTTGGTCATATATATATATATATTTATGTATCATAATGGACCAGTTGTCCCTCTTACTTATTTAGTGAGAATTGATTTGTTTATAAATTAATAAATAAATATCGTACGCCGTCCTATGCCACACCACTATTCTCTTGGACCTGTTAATACTAGAACCTAGAATACTTATAATGATTGTTAATAACAATTCAAAGATCATTGTCAAATAAGAGATTCCACTTAGCCCGCGCTTTAATTTTATCAATCATCTAAAATTTCCTATTTTTCTCTTAGGACATCATCGATTTCTTGAACACATTGGAACTTTGGAAAAGAACAAAAATAATTCGATATTCAGCTTCAAGAGACCCGGAAACTTGACGAAAAAGTTGAGATTCTCGTACATCAAATCATCACATCGAAAAACAGATGTCTTAAGTTCTATTAATTATCAGGTAAAATACAAAGTTGTTTTATATTCTTTATCTCTATGGATCAGTCGTTCCCAGTAACGGCTCTACGGGGGGGCTAGGGAGGCAATAGTCTCGAGTTCTCAAAGATTCGTTTTCTGTTCTGGGAGTGACAATTACATCTGATCTCTCCTGTAGCAACCTCTTCGGTGGTTAAATCTACCGCAAGGAAATTAGGTTTCCTATTCAAAACGAAGCGTTACTTTTTCTCCCAACAATAGGAGTATCCCGAATTTGGGCTTTATAGAGTGTTAGGAGACACTATAAAGCCCATCGTGCAATTAGACTGATCGATGATCCTACCCTCATCGCATCCCTACTGTCACTAGATCATAGAAGAAGTGTGTCTGCACTATCTCTCTTCTATAGGTATTACCATGGTCAATGCTCTGCCGAATTTAAATCAATTATTCCACCTATTGCAACATATACACGGAACACAAGGGAGGCATCGTCCCAGTATGCTGTCTAACGAACTAGTCAATTACAATCTTCCTTTGTCCCCATGATCTCCCGTGATTGGAACAAGCTCCCTGCGTCATTTCCCTCAAAACCTATAATCTTCAGACTTTCATGTCTAATCTCAACAGGCATCTTCTCAATTTCCGCAGTTGAGTTCCCCTTTTATGCTTCTCCTTTTTTCTTTTTTTTTTTAAATATATTCTTCCAGGCTGCATGTGACCACTGGTCATTATAGGTCTTCGGACCTTATGCACCCATTTCAAAAAAAAAAAAAAAAAAAAAGGCGCCTCTCCCCGGCAATGGCATCTGCCCCCCCCCCCCCCACAATTTTTTTTTGTTCTCCGTTGATATAGCCTATATGTATATTGTCGGCTCCCCTGTTGGTAACTTTGCCCCACTCCTACTCCCCCCCCCCACTGAGAAAAAGCTGGCGCCGTCACTGGTCGTTCCCTTTCTGACCTGAACCTAAAATATATTCAAATTGCCTACCAATTTAAATAAATAAGAACGGTTTCCAAATGATTTCATATGACTAAAAAGACTTTAAAATTAAATAAATATACCCCATAGTAATTTTTTTTTGTCCAATATTTTATTTATAACTCAAAGATGTTATGAATAAAAAAATAGAGTAAATAATTTACTTACTTCTCAAACTATCACCTTTGAAAATAGAACTTATTTAAATTTTAAAAGAACTTAACTAAATGATTACTCTGAAAATACTATCTGTTCAAACATGAATGCTTTGGACTGAACTCTGAACTTAAGAGGCGCCTCCTCCGATAACCCATTTATAAAACACATCATTATCATGACTAAATGTGTTATAAATGGAATTCAATAAATATTTATTCCTTTATTTAGGGAGAAATAATATTTTCAAAAATCTTGAGGTGTCACATTAAAATTAACAAATAATATGATTATTGAGGTTTATGATTTTTTTTTTTAAACATTCACACTTTTTTCCATTCACACTCACTTTCGCACACTCATACACGCAGTCTTCTCGGCAACTCAGGCCATATAAGACTTAAACGATACTAATATTTTTATAATATATATATTTGGGGTCCAGGCCTTTTCATTTAAGCCATTTGCTATCCAAATGGTTTTATGATTTGTTATTATCATAGCTCCAATGAACTCCGAACAAAGGCCTGCTAAGAAGGATGTCCTAGGGCCTTTTTTTTGTTTTAAGTCATTTCGGCTGCTGAGGCACTTTATATATTTATTATATAATTTATTAAATACAATACCAACCTATATCGATGGCTTCCGGCGACGTTCAACGGTCTTGTTTTTTGGTGACCACCTATCCCGATTTTCAGCACCGCTTGGCGTTGCTTAACAAAATTGATCTTGGTGGTTGTTGTTCATTCTTCTTGCCAGGCTCGCCGGCCCTTAGGGCCTTAAAATCTTCCACCTTTTTACTTTCTCTTACCTATATGAATAAGTTATGTTAATATATATAGAGAGAACAAGTATTGGATTCATGTCAAAAATTCGATGTCGAGATTTTAATGTATATACAGGTTTTAAGGTCCCCTGAATCCAAAAAAGTGGTTTTCGCAGCATGGTCTGTCTGTTTGTGTGTCTGTGAATCAGTCTGTGTGTGTTCAATTTAAAGCAAGAAGAAATTCAGCTAAGAGGTCGAAATTTTATATTTAAGTTTGACACTCACCTAGGGCGTGAAAATAAGGTTTTGATCAAAATCGGCCAAAAAGTACTAGTACTTTACTGATGTAGTTTTTTCGTTTTTTTCTATTTTCTCAAAATTCGCTCCAACGATTTTGATTAAAATTTAAAATCAATTATTTTTTAGATGCTCTTTAAAATGTATATTCTCATTTTCCCATTGAAATATTCTCAAGACCACTTTACTCTTGTACTACATAGGAAGGATAAGAGAAATGGTTGCCTTGGTAACAAATGATGAATATTTACCCATGTTTATAATTTTACATCTGCCCTCGAGCTTGGTGTAGTTGGTAGCGCGCCTGCCTTGTATACCAAGGGTCGAGGGTTCGGATCCCAGGCAGTCCGATGATTTTATTTAAGCCATTTGGATACCAAATGGCTTAAATAAGAATTCCTGGACCCCCAATATAAATATATTCATAATAACGGTTAATAACGTATAAAGTCTTATATGGCCAAAGTTGCCGAAAAGACTGTGAATGGGGAAAAAAGTGTGAGTGTTTTTGGTAACCTATTTAAAAAAAAAAAAAAAAAAATTACATCTTGAATTCTAGTCTATCGGCGGAAACTAAATATATGTCGACACGGATAATCTGGCTCACAGCACAAAACTTTCTCTTATCTTCAGTAATCGAAAGTTGTGTTCTGTGCTTGTAACACCAGATTTTTTTATAACACTTCCAATTTTTTTCTTCCGGCATTTGATGCTAAGGTCTCTATCAGGGCTCCCTTTAGAATTAACGTTGATTTCTTGTCAAGATTGACAATATTCAAGATTTTTGTTCGCCCTTTCAGTAAGTAGGAATACAATATTGGCCTATATTTATTCATTTTTTTTTAAATCTTTCTAAAATAGTTTAAAATGGATTTAATATATAAATATATAACGACATGATAAATGTACAAATCTCTATAAAACTCCTCATTCATATTTTGTTTTTTACCCTAACACGAAACCAAGATTATCATCAGAATAATTAAAATTTACATTTAATTTTATTCCTTAGAGAGTTAGAGATTTCAAAATAGCACAAAATTTAATCATTAAAAAAAAAAAAAAAATCTGGTGTGACTGGCGCACCAGATTTTTTGTGTCGACATGTATTTAGTTTCCGACAGTACTGTACATTCGATTTTCAAGATGTAAAATTTATAAGTATGGCAAAATATTTATATTTTGTTACCATGGCAACCATTTCTCCTATCTTTTTTTATGTAGTACAAGAGTAAAGTGGTCTTCAGAAGATTTCAATCACAAAATGAGAATAAACATTTTAAAGAGCAACTAAAAAATAGTTAGGTTAGGTTAGGTTGAAGTGGCCGTTCCCAGAGAGGGAACACACTTAGGCCAACTAGGCCCTTTGTGATACCACGGCGGGGTTGTCCCCCCTCCTTCACCGATGCTCCTTAAACCATCCGGAGCGGTTAATGAATTTCATAAGATCCCTGATATCAGTTGATCCTAGTTCCGCTAGATTACCATAGAAGAACTCTCCTAATGAGTTTCTTCTAGTGTGCATCAGAGCAGGACATTGACAGAGGTAATGGACGACCGTTTCCTCCTCGTCCACCTCTGAACATGCCCTGCAGCAGTCGTTTGATGGGAGCCCCATTCTACTGGCATGCCTTCCTGCTAGCCAGTGTCCGGTGAGTACAGCTACTACCCTGGCTATAGAGTCTCTGCCTATCGAGATTAAGTGTTTCGTTCGCTGGAGACTGTATTCTGGCCATAATTGTTTGGCGATGGTACACGTGCTTTCATCTAGCCACCTTTGATTTGCGCGTGCTATGATCCTCTCTTTGATTAGGAGTTTACATGTGGCCATCGGAATTCCGGGTTGTTCGGTAATTCTCTGAGCTGGTAGTAAGGTACCTGCCCTAGCCAATTCATCGGCTTTGCAGTTTCCTATAATGTTTCTGTGTCCTGGCACCCAAATTAAGTGTACCCCGAACCTCTCCGCCGCCTTGTTTAAAGCATTGCGACAGTTCAGAGCAACCTTAGAAGTTATGGATGCTCCCTGTAGGGATTTAATAGCCGCTTGGCTGTCTGTGAGGATACGAATTTCGCTGCCAGGCATTGCTTCTTTCTGTATCCAGCTTACTGCTTCTTTAATGGCTATAACCTCCGCCTGGAACACACTACAGTGATCAGGTAGGCGAAAGGAGAAGCTGAAGTCCATGTGTTCGGAAAAAACACCGCCCCCCAGTCTGTTCTCTAGCTTCGACCCATCTGTATATACAGTTAAGGCTTCGCAATGGAGAATCGAGTTACTGTTCCATTCTTCCCTTGAAGGGATTAGAGTAGAGAACTTGTTCTCGAAGAAGGGTTGGGGGATTACGTAATCGATGTTCTTTGACAGATCTCTGAACTCCTGCAGAATCATGGAGTGGCCAAAGTGTGTTTCCCTCCACGGGTTAATCATGTTTAGCCTCAGAGCTGCACTAGCCGCTACTTGTTCTCCAAGGAGATCTAACGGCTCTAAATAAAGGATGGTGTCTAGTGCTTTGGATGGGGTTGTGCGAAGACAGCCAGTACACAGTACCTCAGCTAGTCTCTGTACCTTGCCCAACTCTCTTTGGTGGGTTCCTTTCTTCAGGGCAGTCCACCACACCACTACACCATACATTAATAGGGGCCTAATAACCACTTTGTAGAGCCAGTAGGTGATTCTGGGTTGCAAGCCCCATTTCTTTCCTATGGCTTTTTTGCAAGTATACAGGGCACATAAAGCTTTCCTTGTCCTTTCTTGTGTATTACGGTTCCAGTTTAGCTTGTTATCTAGGGTTAATCCCAGAAATTTAGCTTGATCTGAAAGGCGTAGTGTTACTCCCCTACCGACGGTAAAGTAAAGTGGGGGATCTTTCTCTTTTTTGTGTAGAGGACCAACTCTGTCTTCATTGGATTCACTCCAAGTCCGCATTCACTGCACCATTTAGTTAGCCTCGTCAGAGCTCTCTGTAGCAAGGATGAGAGCGTATCTAGAAATTTTCCAGATGCCGCCAAGGCAATATCGTCAGCATAGGCGACTACCTCGCAGCCTGCCTGGTCCAGTTCCACTAGTATTTTGTTGAGGGTTAAGTTCCACAGGAGAGGTGATAGAACTCCTCCTTGAGGTGTGCCCCTCACCGGATATCTCCTTATCGTGGCTTTCCCTAATTCAGAGTTTATCACTCTGCTTCTTAGCAGTTGGTTGATGAACTCCTTAAGTGGTGTGTCTACCCCTAGACCCACCAGAGATGAGATTATCGCGTCTGGCTTGATATTATTGAAGGCTCCTTCTATATCTAGGAAGGCTACCAGTGTGTTCTCTTTGTGATGCATAGATTTTTCAATTTTATGAATCAGAGTATGTAGGGCTGTTTCTACAGATTTCCCTTTTCTATATGCGTGTTGAGATTCGGACCATCTCGAAGGCTCAATACTTCCCTTCATGTGGTTTTCCATGAGTCTCTCCAGCGTCTTTAGGAAGAATGATGATAGACTAATTGGTCTAAAATCCTTGGCCATGCAGTGAGATGTCCTTCCCCCTTTGGGTATAAAGACAACTCTGACCTCCCTCCACAGCTTTGGTACGTAGCAGAGATTAAGGCAAGCCCCGAAGATTACCTCCAGCCACGGAATGATCTCCTCCTGGGCCACCTGTAACTCTGCCGGAATAATGCCATCAGGCCCGGCCGCTTTATATGGCATGAACCCATTTATGGCCCATCGTAACACGTCTTTCTTGACTATTTTGTGGGCATAATCATAACTTCTTATAGAAGTTGGCTGTCGAGGTTCTTCCAGTTTACAACCTGGGAAGTGGGTATCCATAAGTAGCTCTAGTGTTTCCGAGCTTGATGAGCTCCAGCTGCCTCCCACCGTTTTGATGTATTCAGGCATTTCTGGGTTAGTGGCTAGGATTTTGCGCATTCTGTTTGCCTCAGGTATTCCTTCCATCTTAGTGCAGAAGGTTTGCCAGGAGGTTCTTTGTGCTTTCCTAACTTGTTTTTTGAATTCTCTTAGACTGGCCTTGTATTCTTCCCATTTGTTGGTGACTTTGGCCAGATTGAATAGCCTGCGACATTCCCTTCGTTGGGTTGATATTTCAGGCTTCCACCCAGGTGGTTTTTGCTTGCCTCTTATCACATGGACTGGGCATGCGTCTCTGGCTGCTTGATTGCAGGCTTGCGTGAGAGTTCCTACGGCTTTATCCAGATCTTCCCTTGTTACGGGTTTGACTGGTTTGTGTGGTAGGAGTCTACTAAGGATGGTTTTATATTTTTCCCAGTTAGTGTTTTTCCTGTTCCAGTACACGGATGAGTCTGGCTTCTTCAGTTCCAGACTGAACCCTATGTACTGGTGGTCAGAGAAGGAGTGTTCTTCCAGAACTCTCCAATTTTTTACCAAATCAGCTGATTGTTCATTGACAAGTGTAATGTCCAGAACTTCTCGCCTAATTGAGTTAATAAAGGTAGGAGTATCTCCCAAATTACATATCTCAAGATTATTACTAAGGATATAATCAAAGAGTAACTCACCTCGATTGTTGGAGTTTGTGCTGCCCCATGAAGTGTGGTGTGCGTTCGCATCTGCTCCGATTATCAATGGCATCCTTCTCTTGCCTGCTTCCGCAATGGCTTTCTGAAGTTTGCTGGGAGGAGGAGGCTCGGTGTCGTCGTATGCCATGTAAGTGGAGGCTAGCCAGATGGTTTGCGATTGGAGTTCCACCGCAATTACCACTGTGTCTCTGTCACAGAATTCAGAAATCCTGAAAGTATTGTAGGTATTCCTTATAATAATACAGGATCTGGGTTTACCTGAATCCTGCATGTAGAAAATCCTGTAGTTTTTGGATTTTAGTCCCTTCACCTGGTCTTGTACAACCCATGGTTCTTGGACTAAAATCACATCCTCTCCTTTTGATGTCAGGCGGAGTGATAGAGCAGCCGAAGCTGCTTTGGAGTGGTGCAGGTTAATTTGCACCACTTTCATCCCCTGCAGGCTCCTTCCAAGTGTCAAGATTGACAATATTCAAGATTTTTGTTCGCCCTTTCAGTAAGTAGGAATACAATATTGGCCTATATTTATTCATTTTTTTTTAAATCTTTCTAAAATAGTTTAAAATGGATTTAATATATAAATATATAACGACATGATAAATGTACAAATCTCTATAAAACTCCTCATTCATATTTTGTTTTTTACCCTAACACGAAACCAAGATTATCATCAGAATAATTAAAATTTACATTTAATTTTATTCCTTAGAGAGTTAGAGATTTCAAAATAGCACAAAATTTAATCATTAAAAAAAAAAAAAAATCTGGTGTGACTGGCGCACCAGATTTTTTGTGTCGACATGTATTTAGTTTCCGACAGTACTGTACATTCGATTTTCAAGATGTAAAATTTATAAGTATGGCAAAATATTTATATTTTGTTACCATGGCAACCATTTCTCCTATCTTTTTTTATGTAGTACAAGAGTAAAGTGGTCTTCAGAAGATTTCAATCACAAAATGAGAATAAACATTTTAAAGAGCAACTAAAAAATAGTTGATATATGAATTTTAAAAAAAATCGTTGGAGCAAATTTTGAGAAAATTGAATAAAACTGAAAAAGTGCATCAGTAAAGTGCTAGTACTTTTTGGCCGATTTTGTTCAAAAGCTTCGTGTCACGTCCCATGGGGGTGTCTAACTTAAATATAAAATTTCAACCTCCTAGCTCTTTTCGTTCTTGAGATATTTTGTTCACAGACACACAGACACACACACAGACAGACACACAGACAGACCTTTTCGCAAAAACCACTTTTTTGGATTCAGGGGACCTCAAAACGTGAAGATCCATCAAAATCTCGACATCGAATTTTTGACATGTATCCAATACTTTCTCTCTATATATATATTACATATATACATAGGTAAGAGAAAGTAAAAATGTTTTATATAGATTTGATGACTCATTACTAAGTACAATATAATTGATGCGTGTGAGGACTTTAAAAAAGGAAGGACTAAAAAAGTGTCTTCTCCTTTTCCGAGATGTGAATATAAAGAGATAATTATAAAAGAAGCCTAAAAAACAAACTTTTTTTAATTACCAATATTTAAAATTATTTAAACCAAAGTAGTGACTGTAGGAAGATGGATAATTATGGACAGGAGCAGTCAATAAAAAAGACTCTGTATGCTGGTTCTAATCTCGGAGACGTTTCGGTTCTTTTAATTTAAGAACCATCTTTAGAGTCCTTAATATCTAATCTAAGGACTCTGAGATTAGAACCAGCATACAGAGTCTTTTTTATTGACTGCTCCTGCCCATAATTATCCATTTAAAATTATTATTATACTATTAGATCGGCGAAGAAAAAATGTGAAGCCCCAAAATATTATTGACAAATCTTTTTCTTATCTCCTCGCCTTCTCCCGCGATGCGGGGTCGGCGGACCTCACTCTTTCCCTCCAAACCTATCATTCGTTTTTACGACGGGAAGAAATAGAACAGGCCGGCCCGTCGCACGTTCTGACGTCTGTTGAAAAGAGGAAGGAAGAAACAGATTTAAAGAACTAAAGGGCTGCCTGTCCCAGCTCGGGCAGCTCGTGGTCGCCATCCACGTACCCACAAGATGTGGGCCCCTGCGCAAATATTTAGAATGAATAGAATTCCCTAAAATAATACAATTTTGATTTCGAGCTTTGAAAAAAAGTCGAGTGAGCTAGTCATTATAAACATAGCCTTTTTTACTTTCTCTTACCCTATATATATATAGGAGAAAAAGTATGTTTTTACTTTCTCTTACCTATGTATATATGTAATATATATATAGAGAGAAAGTATTGGATTCATGTCAAAAATTCGATGTCGAGATTTTGATGGATCTTCACGTTTTGAGGTCCCCTGAATCCAAAAAATCTGGTGTGACTGGCGCACAGCACACAACTTTCTCTTACCTTCGGTAATCGAAAGTTGTGTACTGTGCTTGTCACACCAGATTTTTGTGTCGACATGTATTTAGTTCCCGGCAGTAAGGAATATTTGAATTCAGATGTAAAATTTATAAGTATGGGAAAATATTTATATTTTGTTACCAGGGCAACCATTTCTCCTATCTTTTCTATGGAGTACAAGAGTAAAGTGTGCTTCAAACAATTTTGAGGGCAAAACGAGAATATACATTTGAAAGAGCATCTAAAAAATAATTGATTTTTGAATTTTAATCAAAATCGTTAGAGCGAATTTTGAGAAAATCGAAAAAAACTGAAAAAGTACATCAGTAAAGTACTAGTACTCTTTGGCCGATTTTGATTAAAAGCTTATTTTTCCGGTCCCGGGGGGTGTTTAACTTAAATATAAAATTTCAGTCTCATAGCTCAATTCCTTCATGCTTAAAATTTGACACACACCCACACACCCACCCACCCACCCACACACCCACAGACAGACCATGTCGCGAAAACCACTTTTTTGGATTCAGGGGACCTCAAAACGTGAAGATCCATCAAAATCTCGACATCGAATTTTTGACATGAATCCAATACTTTCTCTCTATATATATATTACATATATACATAGGTAAGAGAAAGTAAAAGTGGTTTTCGCGACATGGTCTGTCTGTGGGTGTGTGGGTGGGTGGGTGTGTGTTCAATTTTAAGCATGAAGGAATTGAGCTATGAGGCTGAAATTTTATATTTAAGTTAAACACCCCCGGGACCGGAAAAATAAGCTTTTAATCAAAATCGGCCAAAGAGTACTAGTACTTTACTGATGTACTTTTTCAGTTTTTTTCGATTTTCTCAAAATTCGCTCTAACGATTTTGATTAAAATTCAAAAATCAATTATTTCTTAGATGCTCTTTCAAATGTATATTCTCGTTTTGCCCTCAAAATTGTTTGAAGTATACTTTACTCTTGTGCTTCATAGGAAAGATAGGAGAAATGGTTGCCATGGTAACAAAATATAAATATTTTTCCATACTTATAAATTTTACATCTGAATTCAAATATTCCCTACTGCCGGGAACTAAATACATGTCGACACAAAAAATCTGGTGTGACAAGCACAGTACACAACTTTCGATTACCGAAGGTAAGAGAAAGTTGTGTGCTGTGCGCCAGTCACACCAGATTTTTTATTTTGATCACTTTGATAAATTTTTTCTTTAATGTTATGATTGAAATGTTTTAGTTGAAGTTTTATCGTTTCTGAGTAACGAATGTTATTTTTGATCTTGTTGATTATTATGATTTTTTGAAGAATAAACTGTTTTTCCTTGTCTTCAACTAATTCGTTTTTTTTTTAAATTGATTAAATGTAACAATACACACTGACACAAATATGTAGTATAATTCATTTTTTTCTATTTATTTGTTTTTAAGATCTTTTTCGGCCAAGGGGCCTGACAACGGAGTAGAGCAACATCAATCCAACACAATCGTTGCGGTTAAGCGATGCCAAGCGCGGTGAAGCCTGGAGTGGGTGACTCCGAAGAATCAGTGTGTGGAACGTTCCCCGGTGGCCATCGGTATTATCAAATTAAAATATGTTATATATATACATTAGGAACCGGGCTGGCCATTTGTACCAAGGGTTCCGGGTTCCCATCCCGATCCGGGCCACAAAATTTATTTCAATTGAATTGGATACCTATAGGGAAGGGGTCTAAATGGCTTCCGATGCCGAAAGAGATCTTGACCGAATTAAAAAAAAAAAAAAAAATTAGGAACCCTAGAGGACTCTGCAGCCGAAAAGAGGAATTTTAAATTTAAAAAAAAATATTTTTCGGCATCTAAGGCCATTTAGACCCCGTCCCTATTTATGTCAAATGATTGGTAGCCAATTAATTTAAAATAAATTTTTTTCGCTCGACACAAAGCGAATCCGGAATCCCAGGCGAGAATACAATAATCCAATAATACTTCATATTTAACTTATATACTAGACGTTTTTGGAGGAGAAAAAAGCGATTTTGTAACCAAAGAGTCTAATTAAATCGGAAAGTGAAGGTGGATGAGACAAGTGAATTTGCAATCTATTACTAAAAATAAAATAATTGAGAGGTATATCAATTTGAAAGGTGATTGGGCAATAAATAAGTAAAAAATAAAAATTTTTATTCCGTAACATTCCAATTTGTTGAATGTTAGTGGAGTTGCTATTTCGAATTTACTGCTTAATATCATTTAGGTATCTATACTAAATAATTTTTTTTATTTCCCCGAGGAAAAATCTTTATCATATTCCAAGTAACAACTCATTTCTTCTGAGTCCATGGATAACGAATACGATTTATTTAAATATTTTGTTCAAAGAACTTTTATGAGCAAAGAATAAAGCCAAAGTGACTGTATTGCCCTCAAGTGGCGTAAACTTGCAATTCAATTCACATTCATTTATAGATGCTGCATAGAAGATAAAATGGCGCTTAATATTGTTAGCTTTATATTTTAAAGAACATTTATCTCAAATTTTTCTATTTTAAAAGGCAGTATACAAATTTCTTCAGAGTTTAATTTTTTATTATGCTATTTTGAATTAAAATCACCAGCTTCCACTCTACTCAGGTAATTCAATTTGTTGATTAATATACGCATTTCTAACCCAAGCTATCAAGTTATTTATCAAAATAAAAGTCATTTTTATCGCCAATTTTTTAACGTTAATATATAGTCTACATTTTAAATAATATTTATATGTTTATAAAATTTATGTACCGTATATCAACCTAAACAATTATTTTAATTTTGAACAGTATTATTTAGACCTTGTATGTGTTTGTTGGTTTGGTTCTCTTGAATTTCAACTCAATATAAATGTTAATATTAGTATTCAATCATCGCCTCCTTGTCTTTCGCGTTGTGGGGTCTTCACGATTTAAATAATTTAATAACCTAATTAAAAAAAATTTCAATTTGGCAAGATGTATAATCCATGCAAAAAAAAAGCCTCTGGTTTGTTAAATGAATTCCCAAGAGTTTCAGGTAACTCAGTAATTTTTTAATCTTTGTGCTTATTTATGGTATCCCACAAGCCCAGGCTCCAGCCAGTGACCGATTCAGGAGAGAATTTTATAGTATTTTGTTTAAAATAATTTTTCTTTTTTCCTCCTAGCCCTTTCATGCCATACCTTCAATCCATAAATAAAATAACTCAATAAAGTAGATAAAAAAAAATAGATTTATTTATTTATAAATAGAGCTTTGCTTGATGTTTTTCAAACAACTCGCTATTGAATATATATTGTTTAATGTAAAAATATTTTGTGAAATGAGTATATTTTAGGCATATGCCTATTTGCGTTCCCTGAATTAAAGAAATTATTTCTTTACACTTTTTTATAAGACCCACAAAAAGTTTTCTCAGTTTAAATAAAATGAATACGACTATTTTGGAACACAAAGTGAAAAAAAAATTGTGATTTGAAAAACTAGACTAGATCAAAATTTAGTAATAAAAATGGAATTAATCTTTTTTAACCATCGACTAATTCTTAGAACAAAATAAAATTGTAACATATTTATATAGAAATTCGAATTGTAGCTAAACAAATTAATTCTTTATTATCGAAATTCTCAGGTACACCTTCCAAAAGGTTGTTTTCAACTGAAGTGTTTACGAGTTTTAAAAAAATTTGCGATTCAAAAAAATTAGATATTTTGTTGCGAGTATGAAAAGCCGACCCCGCACCGCGGCTAATCAGGGGTGGACAAAAGTTGCGAGTATGAAAAGCTCAGATATGTCACTTTGCCTGATAATAGAGCTTTATTATGTTATCCTTACTCTGTCAATAACAATAAGGGCGATTTTTGAATTATGAATATATTTCTCTAAATGAGCGTTATGAGTTTAAATATAAAGCAAATTGACTTTCAATGCCTGAATCTTATCTAAACTATATATAGTTTAGATAAGATTTAGATTCAGGCAATCATATATGATTCACTAGCATATATTAAATTTTGTTTATTTTTTCAAAGTGAGTGAAACCTTATTAACTGTTGGAGAGTGCTATATATAAAAATAATGTTTAGAATTAAGCGTATCATAGGATATTTAAAAAATATTTTTTCTCGTGTATCTTGCTTATTACTCTCCAGGTGGCCGTTATCAGGTATAAAATATTAAATAATTACTAACCGGGGGAATGTTATATAAAAAGGATAATTTTTTTTAGAGTAAAATAATACTTTAGCGTCCTTGGGAAATTTTTTGGCAGGTGCGATGGGGAGGGGGAGGAGTCATTTGTCTCCTTCTCTGCCTCTTGGATAAGATGACTTAGTGATTGAATTTTTTAAGATAGAAAGATAAAAATGGGTCTAAAAATATTAAATTAACCCTTCTTTACGAAAACACACCGTCAGAGTTGGCATCCCTACTTTTACCCCAATATTCATGGCTGTCATATATTATTAGAAAGGCAAATTTTAGATACATAGATTCTCAAATTAAATATGTTTAAATTTATTTTTTCCTATCCGAGACAGGTGTTCCAAGGTCTTACCCATTCCATTGAGTCCTTTCCCCTCCTAAAGTCCCCCACCAGCTGGTTTTTGGCCTGGCCAGATAGCCAAGCAAGCCCATCTAACTAGCTAACTCTCTCCCCCACCATTTCAACTGCCAATGCCCCTTGATTTCGTTAGTAAAAAGAGTTTTTATTTTAAAGTCAGTCGATGTTGTTGTCACAACGGAGTATGTCAACTCTATAAGCTCTATCATTTAGATTAATAATAAATAAATGTCATGTCGTTATTTTGATTATTATTATTACAATTATTAATGATGGTCACGTAATAAGCGTGGAAGGGACGAGAACAGAGAAAAAATTTCATTATGTATGTTTATTATTAATTTTTTTCTTTTTAAATACATTACTCTGATTTTTTTTTTCTTTTGGATTAGAAGAACGCCGTCGATCGATATCCCATCCCGATGTCAGCGACATACAGCGGCTCCGGCGAACAATCAAACACGAACATCACGTGAGTTACGGTTCTATTGGTCAAAAAAAAGAAACCCTTTTGAGTTTGTCATTGACAATGTACGTTAAAAGAGTCAATTCTCCCCTGTACGTGACATTAATTTCACTATCATATATATATATCAGATAGTAATCAGAAATGAAGAAACGATCTAATTAATAGTACAGTAAATATGTATGTTTATATGAAATTTATTCGGCGAAATGTAAAACAACTATTATTAGTGCCATTTAAATTGATTGGGATATTTCTAAAACGCTTATCATTTATTTATACACTCTGTCATTTGTCCAGTTTTAAGGTAAGAAGGATTTTTTAATATATTTCTTATTTTTTTTGACCTATTAAATAGATGTATATAACCTACCCCGATTTATTTCAATAAGTGTTGCAATTTAATTTAAAAAAATATACGATTTTTTTAAAATCAACTGCCTGCCTTATTATATTTAATGCATTAAACATATTGATTTATTTGTGCCGGCGTTCTTACTCATATTTCCCGTATTTAGAATATAACTAAGTCATTCATAAAAAAGAGCTTATAACATGATTCATAGCAGGATAGTTTGAATTTTAAGCCCACTTATATTATTCTCAACTGGACAAATCGAATATTTTTATATCACCTTTTGAATAAAATTTAATGAAATAAAGGTCACTAAATTCTTTGATGTTTCTCCTTGAAAATTATTCAAATAGTTCAGATCGTGAGAGCATACAGACCAATCAATTCCGCTTCCAATAAATCCAAAATAAATTACCTTATTTTCTCTTTAAAAAAATCACGCAAAGGCAATTCCTTCAGTACTATGTTGAAAAACATAAACCGTCTTGCATTAAAAAAAAAAAACCTTCAAAAAGATATCTTAAATGAAAGACATGAAATTTATACTTCCAGGACCCAAAAAAAATGTTTGAACTTTAAATTTGTTAATCGTATATTGGTTCCGGGAAGAAAAATTTTTTGACCCAAAAAAAATGTTTGAACTTTAAATTTGTTAATCGTATATTGGTTCCGGGAAGAAAAATTTTTTTCCCAAGAGGGATGACCTTATAGGGCCCCCTCTTCAGAAAAAAAAAATTCGATATATTTGTTTTTCTACTTATTTTATATTTTTTTTTCTTACTTTGCTCGGCCCTTCATCAAAAAAATTTAATTTTTTTTTCATTAGAAATTTAGAATTGGATCTTAAACAGCCCCTCTGAAGAGATTCTGATTTGGAAATTTACCTTAATGGGTGTTTTATGACATACTTCCTAAGAAGTATGTCATAAAATGACATTTGATGACAGGGGGGATACCCCTAAGGCGTGTTCATCATCCTCCGTACTTGTAAAACCTCCGTCTTTGTCTTCGAAAGATGCATATTTAGTATGTTTTGCTATTTAAATAAGAAGTCTAACTTTGGAATTGATTACTATAGTGGCGATAATATGAGAATATTAACATTCATTTCGTAGACTCTGAAAAAGATAAATTGTTTCTTTCTTGGGCATACTAACTACTTTCAAAGGTCTTCTTTCTTATACGGTAGTTTCTTTTTTAAATAATCTAAAAGATATGTTTAGTTAATCATGTCTTTAAAATCTTGTTCTTGTCCATTGTCCACTGATGCCTGGCTTATTTTATTATCTGGTTGTGGGGGGGTTGGGTAACCCGGGGGGGGGGGGGGGGGGGGGGGGGGGGCTTATGACTAGTATCCCATATTAAACCCTCTCGGCGGCTCGAATTTTTATCATCTTTACCGAACATTATAATCAAATTTATAACAAATAATTAAAATCAATCATTTAGGGCTCGCGTTCTTTATATCTTTATATATGTCTGTTATTTTTATAAATGGTTTGCATTCTATATTTTAGAGACAGCAAACTTTTATAAAAATCTGAATTTTCACTTAAAAATTCCAACTTCCATCCAAAACCAAATACCAGGACCGCGGCTAATTATACTCAATACAGTGTTACCTCAAGATACGAGTTTAATTCCTTCCCTAACCTTGTTCGTATGTCAATTTGCTAGTATCTCAAAGCAATTTTCCCCATTGAAATTAATTGAAATGCCCTTAATTCGTTCCAGCCCCAAAAATGTTACCCCAAATTGTTTTTGTTTACGCATATACCAAGCTCTTATCTCAAATTTTCGCTCGTATGTCAAAACAAAACTTTGCTCACTCGACAGCTCGTATTCCAAACAACTCGTATGTTGGGGCACTCGTATCTCGAGGTACCACTGTATTTAGCAATTAAAAATTATTGCGTTCCGAGACTTTAATCTTTTACATGACACCACCGGCGATCTTAAAAACAAAACAGTTTATATTTATGAAATGTGAAATTCCACTAAAATTAATATACAAAAGGTATTTTAAAATCAGAAATATAATATTTATTCTTTAAAATGATCATAGATAAACGTTGAAGCCCAAGGAACCGGTTTTTAAAAACGACAGGGACAACTTGATACTCTCATTTGATCTGTCTTGATTCTTAAATCATTTTGGAGGAGGAGGGGGGGGGGGGATAGTTACTCAATTTTTAGTTAACAAATCTATAGTAGTTTTGTCGTACCTTGAAAATCCTTCGTTTGTCCCATTTATATGGCCTAATGATCTTCAAAACATTGAATTCTAAAGTCCTTATTTTCAGAGAGTGGCGTTGCTACAGGGAAGTCTGTTCTAGAGCAAATGCTTTCGGACCTCCGGCTTTAGACTTTTAATTAATTTTTTTTTTTATTTGTAAATATCGTTTAGAATTATTAAAATATAAAATAAAAAAAATGTTAGTAGGGCCCCCGTTAGCATTTCCTTATGGGCCTAAAAAATCTAGTTTCACCGTCAATTTTTTTATACACTCAAAACTTTTTCTCATTTTTTCCTTTTTTCTCTTTAACCTTCATACGGTCTTTGGGGTCTACCAGTATATGACCCCAAGAGCACTTCAAGTCTTTGTATCCTTTCAACTATTACATTTGGAAATTTCTCCTTTTTTGACTTTTATTTTTTTGTCGTTCTAAATATGAATTTCACAATTAGAATTTTTTAAATAGTTTATTTAAGGCACTATAGAAATCGTTACACATCCGTTCTTGGGGTCTATATGACCCCATTAGTATTTAAAGCTCTTCTATTATTATTTTATTATTATATTTTTTGCTGGCCGATTTTCCCAATGTTTATTATTCAAATAATATATGGATCTTGTTATGCAATGGGATGTCAAAGACCAAAAAATTCAAAATTGAGTTAAGCACGGAATATTGTTTCAAATGCTATAATTAATAGTATTTTTTATGAAATATGTCCTAAAAAAATAATAAAATAATATTGTGAAAAAGGTTCCTGAGCTTAAATCTAATATAATGAGAATAAAGCTTGGGGTCAATATGACCCCAAAGACTTCTTGTGTAGGGTTAAAACGAAGACCGTACGAAGTTTAAATAATAGATTTATATAATTTAAATAACTTATATTTTAACAAAATTTATAAGGCCCTGTATATCATCTCTATAATTCAGGGGCGTATATAGAAATTTTTTTCGGGGGGGGGGGGGGGCCCGAACTCAAAAATTTTTCTGTGGAAAATTTTTTTTTTAAGAAACTATACTTTTTTCACACGAAATTTTTTGCGGAACAGTTTTTTTCTATTGCGGAACCAAAGTTGTCCATCCTGCGGAAAAATTTGTTGCGCTGATATCTGTATATCCCTATATATGTATATGTGTTTGGGAAATTTCGGGGGGGGGCCCGGGCCCCCGCCCCCCCCCTATATACGCCCCTGCTATAATTACAAGATGTTTTCCTATATTTCTTTATGGCTATCATTTCTGCAGATTCTAGACGGAAATGGTTATCATCTTGATACAGCAATTGAAATCAAATCGCTATTGAAATCAAAACGATGATGGGCTTCGTTTACATGGGTCGCAAGAGCGGTGTTTGTTTTTTCGTTTTTTTAAGGACAATTCTTTTATTTAATGTGATTAATCTAAAAAAACAAAACGTTTTGTCCAAGAGCAAAACGTTTTGCTCAATGCCAACGCACACCGAATAGGCAAAATGTTTTGCCATTCAGCAAAATGTTTTGTCATTGAGCGTTTTTGCCTAATCGGTGTGCGTTGGCATTTTTTGCTCAATGGCCGAACATTTTGTCCAATGCCAATGCACAGGGATTGAGCAAAAACGCTCAATGACAAAACATTTTGCTCAATGCCAACGCACACACATCGATTGAGCAAAACTCTCAATGGCAAAACATTTTGTTCAATGATGTCGAATCATGTCCAATTGTGTTTTACCTCTTCGGTGTGCGTTGACCCATAGAAAAGCATTGAAAAACAGTTTTAGCCACGATTAATCAAAAACGTTTTGTTCGAAAACGTTTTTGCTCAATTGTAAAAAGGTATTTATTTGAAAACCTTTGAGTTAAAAATTCTGGCAGCCATATATTCTTTTGAAATAATAATGGATGATGTCAATAGGAGTGAATATGTATTTAATTTTTATTTCTTTTTATTAATTAATATGAAAATAAAAATTTAAAACGAGCGCTTTCGATTTATTTAATGTATTTCTTTTTTAAATTTTTTTATCTAAGAAAGATAAGTTTTATCTTTTTTGAAAGGATCATTTTACTATCAGTTAGATTGCAGCTCCTTTTAATTATTTACTGAATAATGACTGGAATATCAAAAAAATGAATGAAATAAAGTTGGAAGTTTTAAAAAACAAAAAATTTGTTGTTGTTATCATGAGAAAACATTCTTGCTATTCAGGTTTTAATGTGAGTAAATATTTTAATCAATTTGTTCATAATATGGTTTAAAACTCATGTCAAAAAATTACAATACCTGATTGACAAAGACAAATTATATTTTTTTATTCACTATTAATAAAGGGAGAGTTGTTACATAATGCTATTCAGAAGTCAGCGTGACCAAAGTCGGTCATTGTCCTTTAGTGTAACTAATCCATATTCAATCAACGATTTTCGAAATAAAATTTTTTCTTTAGAATAGCTTTTATAGAAAAGATTTTGCCTAGAATCAAAAATTTTGTGGTCTGCAAACTCATTATTGAATTTTTATTGAGAATGGAATAATATTTCATTTTGTTATTAATCTATTACCTTAGAGAAACTTACTCGTTTGACCTGATTTTTGATTGTCAATCTTATCTTATACCCTACCAAAGTTGTTGGGAAATTACAGATTTTCTTGTCTTTTTCCCGGTCTTTGTCAGCATTAAATAATTACTTCCCTAAGCTGTTTGATGTTTTTTAAAGAGAAAAGTTGTCATATAGAGTTATGGGCGTAACCAGCTCAAAACAGAATGGGAGGCAACTTTTCTATACTGATATCCATTTTATTATTTTATTAAAAGCCACAACCTAACTGGAGTTTTTATCTTCTCACAGATGTCGTGAATTTTTCAGATTTTTATTTTGTTTTTTTTTTTAATTAATATTTTTCAATTCTGGAAGGGGGGTTGGGGGCTGGCTTTGACATTTTTTAAATTTACTAATCTTCAAAATTAAATCCGCCCCTGGAAAAAAAACATTAGGGAGGGGTAGGAGTAAAATGTTTAAAATTAGAATTCTCCTCTGAGCTTTTAACCCTCAGTAAAGTACTAGTACTTTTTGGCCGATTTCGTCAAAAGCTTCGTGTCACGTCCCAGGGGCATGGGCGTAACTAGGGGGTGTCGGGGGGAGGGCCTGGCCCCCCCAAAGGCTCGTGGCCTCCCCCTCCCCAGAAAGCTCCTTGCCATTGCCGCAAGAAAAATTGAGAAAATATGAGGCTTTCCAGGCCCATCCGAGGATAGCTGGTCCCATGGCCTCCCCTCCAGCGAGGATGACTGGTCCCATTGCCCCCCCCAGCCAAATTCTCTAGTTACGCCCATGCCCAGCGGGCTTCCTTACTTAAATATAAAATTTCAACCTCATAGCTCTTTTCGTTCTTGGGATATTTTATTTACAGACACACTCACACAGACAGACCATGTCGCGAAAACTACTTTTTTGGATACAGGGAACCTCAAAACGTGTATATCCATCAAAATTCCGACATTGAATTTTTGACATGCAACCATACTTTCTCAATATATTAACATATATAGAGGTAAGAGGAAGTAAAAAAGAATTGTTTTGTGTCGAATTATATCTAAATAATCAAATGACCAGTCGACATCTTCTTATTAACTAGGTAGAGCCCGCCGCGAAAGTGTGGAAGTCCTGGTTCGACTCCAGGGGGCGCAATTTTTGCCCAATCAAACACGAACTTATCTCGCAAATTTGTTATCTTCTTATCTCAGACTTATCATCCACGGCTTTTGTTGAAGTCCAATTAAAATGAATAATTGCTAAAATCAAAGTCTGAAGAGATTTAATATGGATTAGTTAGTTGTAAAATATTCTCTGTGTGACGTTAAAAGAGGAATGAATTCAACCACCCTTAAAAAGAGCTCCAGTCTCGTAGATAGAAATATAGCAAAAGCTACAGTTATCGGTTTTGAAGTTTCTACCGTTGCTCATGATACTTTAAGAAGTTATTCATTTTCATTCCAATATTAGACAGTTTTGCTTAATCAACACCCATCGAAAGAAAATAAATTAGGATTCCATTCTTTCTCCGATTTAAACCCGCGGTGTGGGGTCAGCAGACCTTATTCTCCCGCTCCACTCCCCCTATCCAATTCTGTTGTCTCCGAGTGGCCAAGCTCGGTCATGTCTCTCTTGATTAGAATTCCACTGGTTATATTTAATTGCCCTCTTAGATTTTCTAACTCATTTTCAATAAAATTTTATATTAATAAGTTTCATCGCCGGGGAAAAAAAAAATTATTTTCATTCAGTAAGGCTTAGTTTTGTAAGTTTTTAAAAACAAAAAGGAATGGCCAACAAGAATAAAAAGAATGCTTTTTATACTCTCTCTATTCTAATTACTTAATAAACCTCATAGTTAACTCTCAAAAGCTAATGCGTGAATTAAACATTTTAATAAAGTCAAGGACAAAATCCTGGATTAAATATAAATTGTAAAGACCTTCACTTGAAATATTATCTTGAAATTTAATTGTATTTCTTTTCACATTATATCCTTCGTCATATTCATGGTTTCCAGAGGGGGGGGGGGGGAAGGGTGTAGAAGCGATAATTTTGAGACTCATTTGTTAATAGAATCTAACTAAAAGTTACAATTATTTTTTCTTCCCAACCCAGTAAGACTCATTCTTGTAGGAAAGTATGTGTCGTGCCACATTTTCTCAAACTGTAAATAGTCAAATTTTTAACTCTTTTTAGATTGGAAATAGCTAATTATATAAAATTATTAATTTTCTTTCCCCTCCCTTACCGCTACTAGAGAAATGGTAATTTTTTTATTAACATTACTTTAACAGAATAATATAAGTAATAATGGCTTGGATATTTTGATTTAAAATAGACTTATGCCCATTTGCACCAACACATCTTAGATCTTAAGCTTGCCTTGAGCCTTCCATAACCTAAATAGCGAAATATGGCATTTTACCTATTCAACTATTTTTTTAAAATAAATTTCTTATTGTTATTATGGATGGCACAAATAGAGGATCTTAAGACCCCATTTCCTGATTTCAAATTCAATGGTAAGATGTAAGACGAGCTTAAGATTAAGATGTGTTAGTGCAAACCGGCATTAGAGATGAATCTATTGCCTAAATTCTCTCCCCGGGTAAGGAAATAAATTTTTTTAAGAATTCATACATAAATATCTATAATAGATGTTAGACTTTTTTATTTCTTTCTCTATTCAAAATCAGCTTCAAATAATTTCTAATCTTTGTATTCTTACAGGTGTTCCTTCTCCGCAAGGGCCACTTTCGGATAGCAAATATGTTAAGCAGACCCACTACCTATAAAGGTCTGCTATTTGTGGCCACTACCGCCTGTATTTTTCTTCTCTTTTATACAATAACAATATCCAACGTAAATCGTTTTGCTCCGACAATTGTTCAAAAGGATTTCTATAAAACGTGTTATGAAAGTGAAAGAAATTCCGAAAAAACTAAATTTGATTTAGAAGAATTAATAGGATCAACAAGGTAAATAGTTTTCGAATTTCTTTTAACATTTAATTTAGACCTCAATGGCTAACTGCCGAAAGGGGAAATAAACATTTAATTTATACAATAATAGATAAATTATTTAATCACATTCGTTCACAGTGCGAATTGCCTTAATTGTAATTAATCACGATTGATCAAAATCGAATGATTCATATTTTTACCTTATTCCGCATAAACCTAACGTCACATACAATTCTTCATTTTTCACGATTCGTAAAGAATAGTTCTAAAAATATTGAAGACTATCTGTCTGTAAGAAAGATTTTCTCCTAGATGTATTTTTGCACCCACTATTTGTGGCAAAATTCTGATTAGATGCGTCATAGACGTTCCGGACAAAATTTATTTGTCCATCCTCAGGCCTTAGAGGCTTATATTTATTTTAGGCACAAAGTTTTTTTTTTTTTTTTAACACTCAGACTTTTTTCCCATTCACACAGTCTTTTCAGCAACTTAGGCCATATAAGACTTTTATGATAACCGTTATTATGAATATATAGGCCTATATATTGTGGTCCAGGCATTCTTATTTAAGCCATTTGGTAAGGCACAAATTTGTAATCGTTCTTGATGCACAAAAGTCCAAAGGGTTGTTTAAAACTTTTGTGCGTCAAGAACAATTACAACTTTATGCCTAAAATAAATATAAGCCTCAAAGGCAGAGGTTCCCAACTCAATTTAAGCCACGGATCACATTTACACTTCAATTTTACCCGAGGACCACTTTAAAAAATTCTTAAAATATTCGGAAAGTATTTTTTCGGGATTTCGGGGGGACCACCTTTTTCGATAAAATTATTCCCACACGACTCCCAGTTGCTCATAGATTCCAAATCCGTCGAATTGATTTTTTTGATAGAGATTCGTATACTAAAAAAAAAAAGAGCTCGAACGAAAGTTGAGCTTCGTCCCTCGCCCTCAAAAGGTAGTTACGCCGCTGCCTGTACTTTCTCTTTCCCAACATAATCAAGAGCAACTTCTTTTTTGATTATACATTAATTTATTTTCAAATAATAAATGTGTCGTCTGTCTTTTGACTCTCCTCACTGACCAAAGAATTATTTCATAATATCATTTTACAAACATCTAAAATTTTTATTTTAAAAAGAAATGTTTTTTTTTTTTTAGTGAACCTATGAATGACAATAACATCTTCTTCCATGAAACGTCCTGTCTTGGAGTGAGTGGTTTAAATCCAAGACAAGCCTGTGCAGTTGAATCGGCAGCTCTTCATAATCCTAATATGAGTGTCTATCTTCTTCAAGTATCCAATAAGGAATTAAATTTAATGAATCAATCTGAATCTGGACATATTTTGGCTTTACTTAATTATTCTAATGTGCACATTAAAAAAATATCTCTTAAAAGGTAAGCAATTTTATTTTTTTCTTCCTTTCAAAGTTTTTTCCTTCCAGCATTTTTAGCATTTTGTTTAATTAATATGATAAACAGTAACCATTAACACACCCTGGTTTTTATTTTTTCTTAATTTCATTTAAGGTCTTTTTCGGCATTTATACCCTGTCTCTATTTATTTTCAACCGGTTGGTAGCCAACCCAATTGAAATAAATTATCTCATGAGACGGCGAACCCAAGACCCTTGGTACAATGGCCAGCACGCTAACCACTACACCAAGGGCCCACTTGTGACCAAAGTTAATTAAATAGATGTTTGTTTATGAATCGTCTCAGGAAGGAGGGAGAGAAACTTATTTGAAAATATTTCTATTAAGACCTATTAACTAATATAAATAGATTTTAGTTGTTATATCATTCATTGTGTTTATGGTTTTAAAAACGCACAAAATTATTTATAATATCAATTTGATTTATGTTAGAAAAAAACAACTTATTTTTGGAAAGCAGAACAACATTATTCTTCGTTATAATAATAAACTTTTCACTTTTGTTTTCAGATATGTGGAGAACACCCCTTTAGATGAATGGTATAATACAGGTGCTCTTGAAGAAAGCGAGTTTTTCATTTTCCACGCTAGTGATGTTTTACGTTATTTATCTTTATGGCGATATGGTGGAACATACCTTGATTTGGATGTGGTTATTTTAAAGTAATTGCTATATTATTATTATTTTGATTAATATATTTAATTAATTTCTATAGTATTTCAGAAATTCAGGAATAAAGAAATAGCTTTTGAAAATTTTATTTAAATAAAATCGGTTGGTTGGGACTATTTTCTGAGCTGGGTTTGGGTATATGATAAGCTACAATATTTAGGTCATTCCAGTCACTAAGAATCATTAAAGCAGACTTCTCGTCTAGAGAAGGAGCCCCCTTCAGCTAGCTCTGGTCTGCCTGCGGCGGACTCTCACTTTTTCTTAAGTATGAAGAGAAAATTATTACAATTAGGACGGGAATTCTTCTGGGAAAACAACAGCCAGGTGAAATAAAAAAATGTTATATTCTGTCGCCGACGTTACGGGAGCAAGTTGCACTCATTTTCAGGGCACCAGAATTGTCAAAAATAAGTAGAAAATTATTACTATTCCAATCCCGTGCCTGCTTGAGAATTTGTTTACATTCATAGAATACCTAAATGTAAAGAATAATTAAATATTTCTCTATACATTTCCTATGGGAAAAATCGTAACTTTAAGAATTAATAACTCAAAAAGTTATAGGAATTTCGGGACTTTTTTTTCCTGGACTCTCCATAAAGTCCTCTATAAGAGTGCAAAATTTCGTTTTAAAATTCCAACGGGAATTTGGTCAAACAGAGCTAGACAGACAGACGGACACTCCGCTATTATACGTATATATAGATTTTATCAAATTCACAAAGTACATACTATAATAAAAGGATTTTACGATTTTTTAACTGATTTCCAAATAATAGGCCGATATGATTTTTTTACATTGACACAATTACCCCAAACGTTAGCTAATGGATTGTAAATAAAAATGAAATTATATTAATATTAAATTAAATATATAGATCAAGTCTGCGATGAGGAAAGAGACTCCTATTAAATATTAATATCAATATTAAAAAATTTATCTTTCTTTTACAGGTCATTAGAAAACTTAAAAAATTTTGCTGGAGCGGAAAATTTTGAAAATGTTGCCGCTGGTGTGATAAACTTTTCTGAGTCAGGAGTTGGACGTGATATGAGTAATAAATGTATCTTAGATCTGCGAGATAATTTCAGTGGAACTAACTGGGGCAATAATGGCCCAGGAGTCATTACAAGAGTATTAGAAAAGAGATGCAAAAAGAAAAAGGTTAGTTTAATAAATATTAATAAGCAAATCTCAATTACTTATCTCTAGCCATAATCAGGCTAATGTAGTATTTAAAAATTCATTAGGTATTCAACAATTTATAATTAAAATTATATATTTCTTTCTTTTCTCTTACATTTATATAAATACCTAGTATAGTTCGAGTTCGTTTCACATATTCGAAGTTTTGATGAAAATATGCGTTTTGTAAGTTTTGAAAAAAAAAAAAAAAAAAAAAATGGGTCCCTTATTGGGGAGAAAAACACCCCCCGCCCCCCCAAGTGGGGGGGGGGGGGCCGGGAAAAAAAAATAAAAATAAAAAAATAAAAAAAAAAATAAGGGAAAAAAAATTAAAATGGGAGGAAGGGGAGAAAAAAATATAAGGGATCGGAAAAATTGTATTAGGGGTCTCCAAAAGTTTACAAAAAAAAACTGTAAAAATTATCGTTCGACGTCTTATTGAAAAAAAGAAAAAAAAGGTCCGGGGATATTGAACCAATCTTTCTAAAAATATATTTAGATTCAATGTAGGTTTCTTCTTTCTCTCTCTGATTCTGATCTTTCATGGTCAAGTAGATAGGCAATGCACAAAAAGGACAATTTTTCGATAATTTTTTGCTTAAAAATTAGGTTTTTCGAGAAAAAAATTTATTTTAGAGTTAATTAATCGGGATTTTTTATTTAGTCTATAAGAGCTTTTCTTTCTGCACAAAATGACATCACATTTAGTTTGATCTGATCGGCCGTTCGGAATCTACAGTGGTTTAAACTTTCAAATTAGAATTTACCGCCGCGCGGTAAAAGGAAATGATAGGAAAAAAATAAATGGTGAAATCTTTTGCTGAAGGATTATTCTTTCTAACCGTATTTTAAACATAATTATACCTCTTTAGACAGATGAGTTATTCAACCCGCTAACTTTTTCGTGCATGCCCCCCTATCCGGCCACTATACATACATGCATTGTAAGACGTTACGTCAAAAACGGGATAAGACAAATCCGACTAGTGTCCAAAATAGTAGGCCTACAATTAAGCAAAGTTTTTTTTTTTAATTTACAAGTTTCATAATTTATTTATTTTTTTTTTTCAGAATAATTTTACCGTGATGAATATTTGTGATTCATTCAATGTTTTCCCACCGAAATTTTTTTATCCTGTTCATTGGAAAAGCTGGAAAGACTATTTTGTTAAGACAAAAATATTGAGTGATAGAATAATGAAAAGATTTACAAACAGTTATGCAATTCATCTATGGAATAAATTCAGTGCAAAAACTCCTGTCAAGGTAACTAGTTTACAACCATATGCACTTTTGGCCAATAAACATTGCCCAAAAGTAATTGAATCATTAGTCAAGGATACATTCTAAAAAAAAAAATTATTTATATTTTTTTTACAAAGTTCCTTCAAAAATTCAGAACGTCAATGTCGCATAAAAATAAAAATTCTTAATTTCGGGTAAACTGGTTTATTTTTTTTTTTTGCCTAAAGATTCGAATAAACAACATTTTACCATAAATCAAGAATTTTTATTTAATATAAAGCTCTCTCAAATCAATAAAGTTCCTTTAAATAAAATATTTTCCCAATTTGCTCATCACTGACAATATTATGATTATTTTTTAATTCAAGTGTTATATAAAATAAATAATCAAAAATTCGGGAATGACTTCCCCAGACTTTCTCGTATACTCTATAAATGGTGATTATTTTAAAATTGTTAGAAAGAGACAAATTTATTTTGTTCATTAGTTGTTTCTTGATGGCTGGTTTATGAGGATGTGTGTGGTATATGTGCAGCCAAGATGAAATATAACTTTTTTATTCTTTTTTTTTCAAAATTGAGTTCGGAGTATCTCAAAAACTATTCACTTTTCAAAAAAACGTTAGAGAATAAAAACTTTTGAAAATAATGTAATCTTTATAACACAGGGTGCACCGTGGAAACACTTATTTTTAATAATGATAAAATAAAAAATATTAGTGGAGATATAATATTAATTTTTTTTTTTTTTTTTTTTTACATAGCGGTACATTTTTTTTATTGTTTTTTGAAAATGATAAAAAAATCACGGAGTGATAAATCTTGCGAGGGCGCTGGCCACTCTAAATCATTCAGCGATTTGGTTTTGAGAATGGCCAGCGTTCTCGCAAGATCCTATCACCCTGTGATTTTTTTATGGGGATATCTCAATGGTTTATATTTGGTATATCAGTATACCAATCGTCCGAAAACTCTAGTTCACTAGAAGAACAATATTCGTGATGCTGTCGCCAAGACCTACACGAAAATGTACACAGAAATGTTGGACAAAGTGGTCCAAAACTTCAAATTTCGACTCTCCCAATGTATTGAGCAGAAAGGTGGTCACCTTCAAGATATAAGATTCTAAAAACAATGCAAAAAAAAAATTTAAATGTACCGCTATGTAAAAAAAAAAAAAAATTAAAATGATATCTCCAATACGCTGCACCCTGTATAATAGTGAAGTGTTTGTGATTTTTTGTTCCCCATCCCCTGTTGGAATTTGAAAGGAAATTGTCCACTCTTATAGAGGAAGTTATGGAGAGTCCAGAAAAAATTCTCTGGTCCCCAAATCTCCAAATGGGAAGACTCAAAAAATTCCTGAAATCCATAATTTTACCCTTTGGTGGTCTAAACGCACTTTATGAAGAATTGAAGCCAATTAATTATAATAATAAATATAATTAAATTAAATGAAAAAAATTATTTTATAATTAAATTACCTTTTTCTACAATGCTCTTAGGATTATATTTTTAACAACATTCTTTAGATATCCTGTTCGAGGTCGAATTTTTTGACGATTACAATACTTTCACTACTTCGTATACGAGAATTAATAGTAAAGGCATTAGATTTTCGGTTTAACTGTGGTTTATTTGTAAAAATTATTCGGCCACTCATTCTGTGGCCTTCTTCCGGTACAAATCAACTAAGATTATACAATCCCAATTGAGATTGTCACAGATGTAACAACCTTTATAATCTTAGCTGAATTGTACCTGAAGAAGGCCACTGAATGAGTGGCCGAAACGTGTTAATTTTTACAAATAAACCACAGTTAAGCCGAAAATCTAATTCTTTTACTAATGATAACAACTGTGAAAGCCTAAACTCCAAAATTCGTATACGAGAAAGTAAAAAGCAATAAATTTTATAATAGACTGACAAAATTATTTTTAAATGTAAAATTATTTCAAAATTTTCAAATGATTATATGTTATTTTTGACATTGATGTTCAACAAAAGTCGTAGAAAAACTATTAGGTATAAATTATATAAATAAAAATATATCAGATCATACAAAATAAGTGAATAGCCCATAATAGTAATTTTTTCACTTAAAGCATTCCAAGTGTAAAATAAACTCAAACCAAAATTTCATTTGGTCATTTTTCCTAAGCCCTTCCAAAATCTTCAAACTTTGTTTTCTAATACTATCTTGTTTACATTTTATTTGTGACCAAGGCTCTTGCAGATCTTAAGACCTTAAAAAAAGGGTTTTCCAATGAACAAATACAATTCTATCTTAAAAATCAGCAACTTGATATATTTTTAATTATATACATGTACAATAGCTAATATTATTTGAATGAAACCAAGTCCAAAGAAAATTTTTTAATATTTGTACATATAATCATCAAAATAATTGCATAAATAAAAATATGGTGGCCGATGAATTATTTTAGTTTGAAAATCTGATTTTATCATAAACAATTTGCAGCAGTGATTCTCAAATTGGTCTAATCTAAGTCTATATCGACCCCCAGGGGTCCGTCCATGTGAGCGAAATAAAAGAATTGGGGGTTTGTGAAAAGTAAACGGGGGTCCACAATAGTCGATCTCTTTTATTTTATTTTTTATAATTTGACCTCGCCTATGTAATCACCCACCATTTGGACATTTTAATTTTGACTTCCCATTAATGGAATTAATACATAAATAAATGTGTTTTTTATTGATCAGTCAAAATACAATTTAAGTTGAATTTTCAAAAATGCTATATTAGCTAAGCAGGGGGTCTACCCAAAACCGAAAAACATGGCAAGTGGTCTATGAGACAAAAAAGTTTGGGATATCTGATTTAGAGAGTTAACGTTTTTGTTTTATCATATCTCCATTTTATTCTTCAAATCTCACCGTTAGAAATTCTGGCATTAGATGTATTTTACTTAATATCTAATTTCTTAATCAGGGCGAGAAGGAAGTGTAATCAGCCCTACTATTTTTTAGATGATTTTTTTAGGTGCCTCCTTCCTGTCTAGAGCACCCTACTCATTTTCTTTTTAAGTTCCCCATATTTTTTTCTATATTTTTCATTTCTAAGGATTTTTTCTTCAGCAATCTTTTGCCTTGGTCCTCCCAATAAATTTTTTCCTGCCCTTTCTCCATTTTTCTTATTCTTTTCTTCATCATTTCTCTGAGTTTTTCTATGTTCAGAAACATTGATTATATATATATATATATATATACTCGGCCAGGCATAATACTTAAAAACCCCTATTTAAATTACAAAATACATGTCACTAATTATAATTGTCTATTAATTATTTTCTATAATGATGCTCTATTAAATTGTATGTTAGATTTGAAGTCGGGTTTCTCAACATGATCTTTTAAACAAATACTCAAAAGAGGCTGACTATCTAAAATATTAATATAACAGCAGTAATAAAAGAGGGCCCCAAAAAAGTATTTGAAATAGTGCCTAGCCCTTTATATATATATATATATATATATATATATATATAGAAATATAATAGTAATCGGTGATCCGCTCCCTTTATATATATATACCGTATATATACTATTGTATTTAAAGTAAAAATATTAAGAGGGAAAAATAATATATTTATCTTTCGCTTAATGTTCAAAAAATATTCCAAGTTCAATCATATCAGTTATTGTTTAAGTAATTAGTTAAAATACAATAAATTGTTGGCCACCATATATCTACCATAAACCAAAGCTGTACATATTTATATTTAACTATTTTCTTTTAACCATTAGTTCATGTTTTCAAAATTTTGTAATATTTCTAATGAGAAATATGTACAAATACTGAATTAATATCTATATAAAATTAAAATATAAACTACATTTAAATCCTAATTGCAATTATTGTTGCTCTCTGCGCTTTCTTTGAATTGTACTTATAATTCTTCTTTTCGCTTAAACTTTATTTTTTGATAATTTGCTACTAAAAAAAGAATTATCCTATGTTTAAGATAAGATAGAAATTATTCGTATTTTTTAAAAGAAAGCTTATAGATTGGTGGATATTTTGGTTTAATGTCTGAAATTGTTTATTATTTTAAATATATATATATATATATATATATATATATATATATATATTGATATGAAATAAACGAAAGATGATGATATACCAAATATTGAATAGAATATATATATATATATATATATATAAATTCATTTTATTAGTCAATTACTTCATTCACATCCCTTCGTTATTTATTTTTATTTTTTTTATTAAATTTATCATCTTATAGTTTCTTGAATTTCCCTTACATCATTTTAAAAAAAGTTGTAACAAGCCTTTACATGAATATCTAGTTACCAGGGTTTTTTTTACAACTCGAAATAAAACACCCAGGTACAAGCAATATTGAAAAAAATCATTAAGGATTTTTATAAAAAATTCTAGTCAATTGTATTTAATATTTTTTACAAAAGAATTATTTAGTTAAAAAAATTTAGGCTATTTAGATTTACATTTATAAACTCTCGTTGTTATATTTTAATGATCTCTCTTTTCAATCCACTATCAAGTTATTTGTTTGTTTTTTTTTCTATTTATTATATGTATTTGTACACTATAAAAATTTTTTTTTATACTTGTTGCTAACAAGCACTGTATGAAGGCACAAAATTAACAGTATATTTAAATCCTCTGTATTTATTGCATTATATTAAGTAATGAACACAACTTATGTGATATTCAAATGTATTTTTTAAAAAGTTTTGAATTCCTTTTTTTCACTCAAAAGTGAAAATCAATTTAGAATATATATTTTGAACCAAGTTCATATTAAGATTTTGAAGAATCTTAAATAAATTAGAAAATATATTAATTTGATGTTATTAATAATAATAAATGTATATATAGAAGTAATTTTAACAATAGATTTTGGACTTGTCAATTTTTAATAGAATATGACTACCATTAAAATTATTGTAAAAATAAACTCAAAATACATATTATTGGATTTATACAATTAATTCTCAAATATATATTTGTCTATTAAAATTTTGAATTTTTTAAATAATCATTTATCTTAATTAGAGCAGAAAATAAATAGGTATTCGAAAATGAGATAAAATTATATATTCTCATGCTTTCTATAGTGTTGTATCTTGAGTTACTAGCTTGGAACTGATTTTATATGTCAAACAAAATACTATCCTACCTCTTTTTTACAAACTAACGAACTAAGTAAGATAATTCAAAGTACAACTCTATAAATAAATAAATATTTTCCTTTCTAATTCTAATTCCTTTTTTTTTTTTTTTAGAAAATTAATCCTTCAAGAATTTTCATCCGAATCCTTTCCGCATACCTAATGTTAATCTCTTGATTGA
Organism: Euborellia annulipes; assembly: GCA_023213315.1. Taxonomy (NCBI): domain Eukaryota; kingdom Metazoa; phylum Arthropoda; class Insecta; order Dermaptera; family Anisolabididae; genus Euborellia; species Euborellia annulipes. The sequence continues at coordinate 225,585 of JAKCPI010007710.1, forward strand.
TAAAGTTCTCTATTAGAACTGTCATATAACCCTCTTCCTCGAAAAACCCCATCATTGACTGGATTACTCCTTAACAGTCCTTCGAGGGTGTTAGAACTCGAGGTAAATATAATTTTTTACCCTAAATTCCTTAAACTTATATGGTTCCCAAACTTGTGGCAGTGCAGAGTTCGAATACAGGAGTGTCGCATTACTCCGCGGTATACCAATATTATTGACTTAGGGAGCGCGGAAAAATTCTGACAATGAACCAAAAAAAGTTTGGCAACCACTGTATTAAATCACTTTTTCATGTTATCAAAGGCCATAGCGATCATTTGCTCGAGACAAGGGACATATTCATCTTTTGTTGTTTTGAAAGGAGCCAAACTCAAATTCGAAGATTTAGGCTGGTTTCAAACGGGGCGAATTTGAGGCCACTAGTTGACCGGCCAAATGCAATGTCTGTAGAAAATGAATAGAATCCGCCTGGCCCCTTTCACACGCAGTCAACTTTTCCGCCTAGCGGATTCTCGCCAGACACATGTACCGCTCATGTTTTTCTCCACACTGGTTGAATCAACTCAATTCAACTAAAAATGTACTACGCGCAATTAGGTCTCTCAACTAGTCAACTAGTTGCCTAGCGGATTCATTAGAACATGGAGAAAAAAATATTTTGATATAGAACCAACCATTTGTCGATCTGACTCTGGCAGGGAGAGAAGTTGATTACACAAGTTGCCGCATGTGAACATGCGTCTTCAGACGACAGTCAATTTCCAGCAGTGGCGTAACGTACGCCCCCGCAGACCCGCGGTGCGGGGGGTCCCGGACCTTGGGGGGCCCACAGGCCGGGCCGGGCTAAAAAATTGTATCGCCTCAGGGCTCCGGTAAAAACGGAAAAATTTAGAAACAAAAAAAAAAATTAATGAAAATTTGTCTTTGAAAGGGCCTGGGGCCCTCAGGTCTCCAGTAAAAACGGAAAAATTTAGAAACAAAAAAAAAAATTAATGAAAATTTGTCTTTGAAAGGGCCTGGGGCCCTCAGGTCTCCAGTAAAAACGGAAAAATTTAGAAACAAAAAAAAAAATTAATGAAAATTTGTCTTTGAAAGGGCCTCGGGCCCTCAGGGCTCCGGTAAAAACGGAAAAATTAAAAAAAAAAATTAATGAAAAATTGTCTTTGAGAGGGCCCGGGCCCTCAGGGTTCTGGGATATACTGTATTTTAAAAATATTTTTTCAAGGTCTAATAATGGGGCCCGAAATAAAGGTAAATAAATAAATAAATAAACGGGGGGGGGGGGGGGGGACCCAGCTAAAAAACGTTAAGCTACTGATTTCCAGGCAACTAGTTGACTCGAATCATCCCCGTGTGAAACCAGCCATACACTCTGCTTGCGTGAAATGGAGCAGATAGATTGAAAATTTTCTAATTAAAGTCATTTTCCAAACATCTACCCTAGCAAATAAATGTTGGTTTTAAGGTGACACTCCACATCAAAATGTTCATTTTTCCCCAGGCGCTATCCTGGGATTTTGTTTTGGGGGGCTGAAATTTTTGAGTCATCTTTGGGAAAGGGGTAGGTGGTGAAACAATATTTAATTTTTAAAAAATATAATCGTTTATCTTTAAATAAATATGAATGTTTAAAAAACCAATTCAGGATAAATTTAAAAAAAATTGTGTACAAAAGATTCTTACTTAATTTCTTCTTTAAAAACCCAAGTGTAACTTACCCCCGTATAAGGGGAGCTCTCCTGTAGGAACGCGCCTGTTCTTCCCCTTATGGAAAATTTTTTCCATTTTTTTCTTTGTTGTATTTTTTCTTACTATATTATTTATTTAATGAATAATGATAATAGTTTATTTTTTATGCATTTTCGCAATCACTCGTTAAGGCATAGACTTTTAATTAAACCTATATTAATTAATTTATTATGATTGCAAGGCAATTTGAAATTTAAAGATAGAGCATCTTTAAATAGTTTTCATTTTTCTCGCTAGATGTCAGAACCTGTCTTAAATCATTTGACATTCTGAATCATCGGAAGCATTGAGTAATGGCAATGGCTTGTCACTTATATTTTATTAATATATTGAGTGTTAACATGTTTTAATAGTTTTATATTAAACTCGTGATTAATGTCAATCTTTTGTGATACTTATGCGTAAAGAATTTGACACTTTAAATAATAACAAAATGAGTTCTGCTTCATCCCATGCCTCGGATTCTTTTAACTTAACAGGTTTGTCTTAACCTCAAAACATTTTTCATTTTTATTCAAATATATAAAAATAAATCAGTTATTTGCCCCATTTAATTTAAAACCACCCTTCTAATTATATATCTTTGCAATTAAGCACACATAATCACATTTTTACATGTTTTTATTTTAAATCAAATTTTTACTTTTTTCTAATTATCCTTAATTTTACATTCATTTAATTAAAATAGTTTAAAATTGACATCCATTTTCAAATATATATATTGTTAAAGAATAATTTTATATTAATATATTTCATTCTTACATTTTATTATATAAACAGGTGGTTTCCAAATTCATTTATTATTAAACTTATTTCTTTTCCTTTTATTGAGTTTTTCGTTTTAATTTTTAAAATATTAACAATCGTATTGATTAAAATTAGTTAATTCTCTTAACCTACCTTAATTATAATGTGAAGAATAGAACTTTCTACTCTTATTAAAATGACAGATGTAATATTTTATTTATTTTTCAAACTCTGTTTTGATACTCGGCTTATTTAATAAACATTTTATTTTAGAATCATTTTCATCATTTTTTTGATAATCTCATAAATATTCATTATTGGTTTACTTAATATATATATACATTATCTGTCATATTAAAATTCTCCATTCCATATGTTTTTATTTTATTTACCAATATTTTGGGACTTTAAACTTCAAAATATCAAATTAAGAGATTATTCAAAATAATAATAATCATGATTAAGAAGATGACGATGTAGTTATATCCATTGATTTAATGGGCAGTAGTTTTTACATATGATTATTTTGTTTTAAGAAAAATATGCAAATCTTTATTAATACGTCTTAATTTACTCAATTTAAACATTACTATTAAACATTTTTCATGTTTTTTGAAAAACACTGAAATAATCACAGAGAAAACGCATGTATATACATATTCATAGCTTTTTGCAAAATGTTGATCTTGTAATCCTCACACTAAATACTTTTTTTTGTTTTCAGAATTAACTCCAGAACAACAGAAGATGTTAATCGACATACGACGAAGGAAAACAGAACTTCTTCTAGAAATTCAGGTAAGCAACTAAACTTATAAATTGTAAAATATAATATAAAGGTCTATTCTACAAATATTTACTAATTCGTTTAATCAGTTAACTTTGATGAAATCGGTCATTGTTATGAAAGTTTCTTCCTCAGGAAAATATCAGTGCTCTAAAGAAGACACTCTCGGCAAAATTAATCTTACTTCATAGCTATTATTTATTGCCCTCACTAATCCATTTCACATCTTTATATATATATATATATATATATAAATACGTTAACTATTTATTTGAATAATTATATTTTTAATTATATGAAACTGGACAAGCTAATTATATTTTTGGTGTTTTTCTTTCGTAAAACTACACAAACAATTAAAAATATAGTTACAAAAAATTTGAAACATTCTTTTTCAAAATAAATTTCTTAATTCCGAACTCATTTCTTCTTGTCTTTTCAACATCATCTGTGATATCAGCACAAAATCACTAATGAATTAGAAAATAATAAAAAAGACACATGATTTGTAAGACGTTGCCACGCCAAAATATGAATATATTCCGGATATAAATGTATTCTTGAATTGAGAAATCATTATTACCAATTCGTGAATAATCTCGTATATGAGGAAAAAATATTTAAAATATTTAGTAATATGATTTGTGTTCTGCCAGTGAGTGTCATAATTTACTCTCTTTTAATTTATTAATATATTTTATACTGTAGTTATTAATTCAAAATATTTTAGATGTCTGAAAATTATCTATTGTATTTTTTCTATATAAACAAAGTAGCTTTCTTTGCTGATGAAACCCAGTTATCTTTTAGTCTTGTATCTTCTTTTTCTGAGAAACTGCTCGAGAAATGTCGCAATGTTTAGCAGGTGATTTGCTGATTATATTAAAAGACAATTGTTATTTTTGAATGCCTTTTATTGTGGGAAACTTAAAAATAACAATTGTCTTGAAATAAATTCGCCTGCTAAACATTACAAGTAGGCCTAATTCTCGAGCAGCTTCTCAGAAAATTATTATTCTCTTGTCTAGTTTTCGGTTGTATCTTCTTGTTAGGTACCATTTTGTGTTATTCTTTTTTCTGGTCTTCTTTCTCGTTGGAATTTTCGCTCGGTTAGTAAGAAGGCATTTTCTTAAAAGTTTTTTTTTTGTCAAATTTGAATTGGTGGCATACACGAGGTCAGAGAGGAAGGCTCCATTCGGTTTTATTTTCAAAATTATAAAATTTTTTGCACATTATATAAATGTGTATAATTTGAACCCTGTCCATTGGTGAGACGTTACACCAACGTTGTTCATTCTTTCAATGAATGCCATTGAATAAAATTCTAATAACCTTCCCCTCTATTTTTGAAAAATTTTAACCCCCCCTCCTTTTCTGAAATACGACCCTTTTTGGTGGTAATTCCTTCACTCACCTCTCACCTTCCATTGCCACTTTATTAAAATTCATCGATATATAGGCCATATTCGATTTTTATCGTTCAAATTTTGGATGGATACCTCTTCATTCGAAATTCCTTTTCCCATGCAATAAAATAATGTAATCCATCCGCACATACAATGGAGCGATTCTCGTCTGTCTTTCTCTTATTAAATTGTTTCATTATATAAAAAAATTCCTTGTCTTAAATATATTGTGAAATTATTATAATGAAAATCTTTAATTTTTTCTTTCCCATTATATTTTTTTCTGTATAATTTTCGCTTTCATTTCAACTTGCTATCTTTTATCATATTTTTACTTTCTCTTACCTATGTATATATGTAATATATATATAGAGAGAAAGTATTGGATTCATGTCAAAAATTCGATGTCGAGATTTTGATGGATCTTCACGTTTTGAGGTCCCCTGAATCCAAAAAAGTGGTTTTCGCGACATGGTCTGTCTGTGGGTGGGTGTGTGTGTGTGTGTTCAATTTTAAGCATGAAGGAATTGAGCTAGGAGGATGAAATTTTATATTTAAGTTAAATACCTCCCGGGACCGGAAAAATAAGCTTTTAATCAAAATTGGCCAAAGAGTACTAGTACTTTACTGATGTACTTTTTCAGTTTTTTTCGATTTTCTCAAAATTCGCTCTAACGATTTTGATTAAAATTCAAAAATCAATTATTTTTTAGATGCTCTTTCAAATGTATATTCTCGTTTTGCCCTCAAAATTGTTTGAAGCACACTTTACTCTTGTATTTCATAGGAAAGATAGGAGAAATGGTTGCCATGGTAACAAAATATAAATATTTTCCCATACGTATAAATTTTACATCTGAATTTAAATATTCCCTACTGCCGGGAACTAAATACATGCCGACACAAAAAATCTGGTGTGACAAGCACAGAACACAACTTTCGATTACCGAAGGTAAGAGAAAGTTGTGTGCTGTGCGCCAGTCACACCAGATTTTTATATATCTAGACATATAATTAATATTATTATCAATATACAGTATATAATTTATAAGCTTATATCTTAATATTGACATCCGATACAATTTATAATAGGATTATATAAGTGAATTAAAAATTTTCAATTAGTTTAATAAAAAAAAGGCATTTAGATTAAACTAGACCCCCCCTCCCTCCCACCACTCCCACTAAACCAAAAAGTGTACCCAGATGCTTGAACCCCCTAACCTAGTTAAAAGCCCTCCAATATTTATTTGAAAACCACGATTCTCTCGAAAATCTATAAGATTGAGAACATATTTATATTTTGTTACCATGGCAAGCATTTCTCCTATCTTTCCAATAAAGTACATGAGTAAAGTGTGCTTCAAACAATATGGAGAGCAAAATGAGAATATTCATTTGAAAGAGCATCTAAAAAATAATTGATTTTTGAATTTTAATCAAAATCGGCCTCGAAAGTCCCATATTTTTTCAATTTTTCTTGAGGCAGGGAGCTTTCTGGGGGGAGGGGGGACTGCGCCCATGCTCCTAGCCAGTGGCGTAACGTACGCCCCCGCAAACCCCGCGATGCGGGGGGCCCCGGAGCCACGGGCCGGGCCGGGCTGAAAAAATGTATCTTCTCAGGGCTTTGATAAAAACGGAAAAATTTAGATAAAAAAAAATAATGAAAATTTCTCTTTGAGAGGGCCCGGGCCCGGGGGGGGCAAAAACCCCTCTAATTAAAAAAAAAAAAAAAAAAAAAAAAATGGTGACCTCGACATCGAATTTTTGACACGAATCCAATACTTTGTCTCTGTCTATATATATTAACATATATAGAGGTAAGAGAAAGAAAAAGAAAATGGCCTTAAAGTATTCCGGACATTGACAATTTTTCTAAAGCGTCCTTTGTATTAAAGTAGTCTCGATTGAAGTTTTTTACATCCCATTGGAAGTGATTATCTTTCAAAACGCTCTGCCTCCGGCTATAAACTGATGACTGGCAACCAGCTTTACAGACAAGTTGAGTTGAATGCCTATCATCTCAAGTTTAGGAGATCCAATAAAATTGAAACATAATCGAATTTTATCTGTCCAATTGATATTCGGAGAAAGTATTATAGAAATATTTTTAATAAAAAAAAATCTTAACCCTTTCTTTCCCCTAATAAGGAGTGGCACATCTCTTATCATTTGTTATGCTAGGAGGTGTATAATTCTCATATAAAATTTTATTCGCCGGATACGTGCGGTGGGTCCTTTGCCTTGTATGGCACCTGAACAGGCAGACAGCTGATGTTTGTCCTGCAACCCGACAAGCCTGACGTGGCCCGCATCACAAACGCAGGAGGTCACTCATCCGGAGGGCCCTCATCTAACAACTCATGCGTTCTCTTTCAATAAACCCAACAATATATTGATAATACTTGTAACCTATTTCTATTTCCGGATATTTCCTCTCTTTTAATACTGATTTAGGCCAACAAAACTATTGTAAAGTCAATCCTTATTTGAAACTGATTTAAAAAAAATCTCGACATCGAATTTTTGACATGATCGCAATACTTTCTCTATATATTTCATATATAGGGTAAGAGAAAGTAAAATGAATAGTGAATAATAAAACAACAGAATGTAGAAAATATCTTTAATTTATTCTTTGGGCTATCGATTTCGTCCAAAGGACATCATCAGGCCAGCGTTATTGAAATATAAAATAGTATATACATGGTTTTTATGATTTTTAATAGAGTCGAAACAATTTTTGTGTCATTTTGTTCTTTTATTATTCACTATTCATCACTAAATACAACAGACAAATGGAGTATTACATCAAACTGATTTAAAAAATTCAAAGAACCTCTCATTCAAATATAACTTTTATTTTTTCATCTCTCTCATCTCTTTTACTTTCTCGCACTACAACTATGTTTTATCCCTCGGACTTTGTGTAGTGGCTAGCGTGATGGCATTCTATACCAAGGGTCGCGGGTTTGGATCCCAGTCAGTCCGATGATTTTATTTAAGTCATTTGGATACCAAATCGTTTAAAGTCGTAAATGGCCTGAGTTGCCGAAAACACTGTGTGATTGTGAGTGTGAATGAGAAAAAAGTGTGAGTGTTTAAAAAAAAAAATTTTACTTGTACCTTTTACGTTTTCGGTGATTTCTTTATTTTTTCGAATCTTAACTTCTTTAGAAGGATCTAAGAATATATTATATATATAAGGGTCTGTAAAAATAGCCATTCAATATTTATTAATAAAAAGAACCACGATTTCCTGGATCAAATCTTTTGAAACTTAAAGGTAATAATCAAAGATTTTGTCTCCGGCAAACAACAATTCGTTAAGTGGAGGGATGATTTCTTAATTTTTTCCATTCTTACCTAGTATACTATTCTTGACGAGATTCGGCTTACATACGCGATGGTCCTTGAAAATAACAGGTACTTAGACAAAGAGATGATTCTACATGAAAAAATAAGACTTTTTTTTCCTATAAACTTAATATGCCCAGATGCTTCTTTTTCAAGATACAGGGGGTCAAAGCATCTGGACATATTAAGTTTATAGGAAAAAAAAGTCTTATTTTTTCATGTAGAATCATCTCCTTTTCTAGGTACCTGTTATTCCCGAGCACCCTGTATAATATCTTAGATATTTTATTTGTAATTTCTCATTTATTAAAAATAAAATTTCAACCTCATAGTTTACTAGGTATTTCCTTATATCGGTGGCAAAAATGACTTGTAGCCTGATGCCAACACTTTTGTAAATAAATAAATAATTATTTCTTTCATACTTTTGAACTCACATGCAAACATATCATTTTGCGGGACCCACTTTTTGGGACTCAGAAGGCCTTAAAACGTATTTCCATCAAAATCTCGACATCGAATTGTTGACTTGAATCCAATACTTTCACTCTATATATTCTAATAAATATAGATAAGAGAAAATAGCAATATCCTCGTTCAATCTACATATTATTTTTAGAGAATAAGATTCCTTCTTTGGTATTTGACAAACGAATCCCATCCTGGTTGATTACTTAGTGTGTTCGTTGATTCTGGCATTCCATCACGCATACATGTCGCCAGCCCCGGCGAGGGTCACCTGTCGAGAGAGACTCCTTACCTGCGGACTCTTGTATTACAAGACATTTTATTCTATATATACTGTTGTTTTATACAGTACTATATCTGAAGAGCATACTCAACCTCTACTTATCATTATCCCATTCGACTTGCCTTTTTCGGTAATAAACAACAACACATTCTACCAATAGATGTAGAAAAAATCTGGTGTGACTGGCGCACAAGTGGGTCCCGCAAATTGGTGTGTTTGGAAATTTTTAACCATGAAGAAAATGAGCTATGAGGCTGAAATTTTATATTTAAGTTAGGCATCCTCCGAACTTGTGAAAATAAGCTTTTAAACAAAATCAGCCAAAAAGTACTAGTTACTACAGTTAACTTTATGTGGGTGCCTGGCCATGTTGGCATAGAGAAAAATGAAATTGTCGACTATTTCGCCAAACAAGGAGCTGATAAACAATTAGTCGATTTTGATTCTAATTGTTTTGATGACATTAAGAAATTAATTACATCAAAAATTTTACTGATGTAAATACTTTTTGAGTTTTTTTTCGATTTTCTCAAAATTCGCTCCAACGATTTTTTTAAAATTCATAAATCAACTATTTTTTAGATGCTCTTTAAAATGTATATTCTTATTTTGCCGTTGAAATCTTCTGAAGACCACTTTACTCTTGTACTTCATAGGAAAAGTAGGAGAAATGGTTGCCATGGTAACAAAATATAAATATTTCTGTCACATTTTTTCGACACAAAAAATCTGATGTGACAAGAACAGAACACAACTTTCTCTTAGGGCTATGACTTTATTATAGAAATTTTTACAATACATTTACCAATCCTGGACTTTCGCCGCCCTTGGCATTGCTTAACTGCAACGATAGCTCTTCTCCGTTGCCAGGCCCCCCGATATTACTTTTAATATTTAATTATAGAACACATTTGTATTAATTATTTATTAAAAATATATATACTGTACAACGTTTCGACTGCAGAATAAACAGTCGAAATATACAGTATCGTATTTATATTTTTAATAAATCATTCATAACAAATTTTATATTAAACCACTTTTAACAATTTAGTATTTGTTTTTTATATTCAAATCGACACTGACACTGAAATAAACCTTTCGATTTAATTTACTCTTCTTATGTAGATAAATTCTTAAAAATATGTTATATAAAAACTTGCACTTCGCACTTGTTTTCTGGTACTGCGCAACTCAGAGTGGTTTACCCCGACAGGTTATTATTCTCGCTCTGTCTCTCTCTCTCTCTCTCTATCACACTCTTCCACTCCTTATAAACAGGAATTAACGTGTTATATTGATTACTATTTTTGAAAAATATTCTTAAAAAATTTTTTTATTCATATTTCGTTTTTTTTTTTTTAAAGACAAAATAAGACCCCTTTGATTTTGAAAAATCTGCTGTGACTGGTCGCACCTCTTACCTTCGGTAATCGAAAGTTGTGTTCTGTGCTTGTCACACCAAATTTTTGTGTCGACATATATTGAATTCAAGATGTAAAATTTATAAACATGGGAAAATATTTATATTTTGTTACCATGGCAACTTTTCTTTGCTATGAAATACAAGTGTAAAGAGTGCTTCAAACAATTTTGAGGGCAAAATGAAAATATACATTTGAAAGAGCATCTAAAAAATAATTGATTTTTGAATTTTAATCAAAATCGTTATAGCGAATTTTGAGAAAATAAAAAAAAATGTGAAATATACATCAGTAAAGTACTAGTACTATTTGGCCGATTTTATTTAAAAGCTTATTTTCATTCTCCAGGGAGGTGTTTAACTTATATATATTTCAGCCTCATAGCTCAATTCCTTCATGCTTAAAATTGAACACAGATAGACCATGTTGCGAAAATCACTTTTTTGGATTCAGGGAACCTCAAAATTTGTATGTCCATTAAAATTTCGACATCGAATTTTTGATTTTCTCTCTATATATATAAAAACTTCTCAATTGTTAGCAATATTTATTGTTATAAACGTATTTGATTTTTATTTTTATTATTTTATCGGAAATGCGCAATTTGCGGTATCCTGTGTTGGAAAAAATTGACCCATATATTTAAATCTGTGTGTAAATTACATAATTCGATAACAATCTTGTTAAATAGTAATCAGATTAATTTTAACCAAATGATTCCCAACCTTTTTTTTATGTAGGTCTATTTTATATCCTGAACGACAAAGATTTATTTAAATTATATTTACTATCAGGGTCTAAATGGCCGGAGATGCCGAAAGAGGTGTTAAACAAAACAGTTTTTTGACCTTGGTTATCCAAACATTTCTAAAATTCAGTACCTGCTACCTTCTCTGTAATAATATTATTTTTTTTTATTTATTTATTCCATATTAATATTATACTTTTAATACTACGAAAGTTTTATATTAATGCTAATTTGAAACCGGAACTGAAATATAATTATCGAATCATTATTACTCCGTTCTTTGAATGCGCCACTCCCTCTCCACCTGGTCTAATTCAAAAATTTCAAGCTCCTCCCTTAAACAAATCCTGGGATACTACCATTGAGTATAATACTGTATTTTAATAACTAACTCTGGACACTTTATAGTCAATCAACTCAATTTGAACTCTAAATTTTTAAATTTTTTTTTTTTAAACACACACTTTTTTCCACTCACACTCATAATCTCAATAAGGCAGTCTTTTCGGCAACTTACGTCATATAAGACTTTACGATTTCGTGGTTTTCGCAACATGGTCTGTCTGTGTTAAGTTCGCTACTCCCATGGGACGTGTCACGAAGCTTTTGAACAAAATCGGCCAAAGAGTACTAGTACATTACTGATGTACTTTTTCAGTTTTTTTCGATTTTCTCAAAATTTCCCACGATTTTGTATAAAATTCATAAATCAATTATTTTTTAGATTTTCTTTAAAATGTATATTCTCATTTTGTCATTGAACGCTTTTGAAGCACACTTTACTCTTGTACTTCATAGGGAAGATAGGAGAAATGGTTGCCACGGTAACAAAATATAAATATATTACCTACTTAGAAATTTTACATTTTAAATTTTAATATATCGGCGGAAACTAAATATATGTCGACACGAAAAATCTGGTGTGACAAGCACAGAACACAACTTTCGATTATCGAAGGTAAGAGGAAGTTGTACGCAGTGCGACAGTCACACCAGATTTTTTACTTCCTATAATCTAAGCTAATAAACAAATTATTTGATATTTATTTACTTTCCCAAGAGAGTACATACGCAGGGATCCTATACCAAAAATAAATAAATAGTTCTGGTATATCCATCAGCTCAAATGAAAAGTTTTCTCTCACATATAAACTCCGATTTAATTGCTTTATTTTTATTACATTACGTTCTTGCCATTGAATAAAAATCAAATATTTTGAGGTACGAAGGCTATTGAGAGCGGGGAGTAGGTGGGCTCCACTCCCTGGTCCTCCAAGATGAGATGATGTCATTGATGACTGCAATACTTCCAACGCATTCGGTACTTCCACCTTGACCTGATAGATTCCCCTCCGTGGGCGGCTCGATTTACTCTAAAAGCTCTTGAAAAAATTATGATTTGAAAATGTACTTTAACGACCCTGAAACTGGTAACTTATTTACCAAGACAGAGAAGTAAACATCCTATTTTGCTTTTAGTTAATGGAATTTTAAATATGGTTCAGGGGAGATTAGCTATTTAAAAAAAAATATTTTATTATATGTCTAAAAAAATAACAGTTTGTAACATGGTTAGATCGTAAAGGATAATGAATAGTAAAATAAATTTGAATAAGAGGTTTTGGGATCAGAACTTTATTTATACACATACGCTGAAAACAAGATTTCATTTATTATAAAATGTTTCAATGCTCAAATTTTGCTCAGGGGTCCTCATCTTATGGGTACGTGGATGGCGACCACGAGCTACCCGAGCTGGGACTGGCAGTCCTATTCTTTCCATGTCAATCCCTTCCTCATTTCAACAAGCGTAGGGGACCGTGCGACGGGCCGGCCTGTTCTATTCCTTCCTGTCGTAAAAATTCCATTACACGGAGAAGTTTCAATGCTTTAATTAAAATGAAATTGTCAGTCTCAAAGGGGGTCCTTCTTCTTTTTGGATACATACAAAATAATTTTTTCACATAACTTTATTTACCTTTTCGAGTGTAAATTTACATACATTTTACAAAATTTTTTAAAATTTATAATATGAAATTTATTTTGAGATTTCATCTTCTCTTGCCTTCTGCTCTTGAATCTTCGGACCTGCGCTCTCCTTACACTACAAATCCTGAGATTCTTTTGTGTAGAGAAATTTATTATTAGGCCTACTTATTATTAGAAAAATGGGTATCTGATCAGAGCCTAACAATAAATAGGGTATATTTTCGTCTTTTTGGCCATATAGACTTTAAATAATTACACTCCAGTTATTGCATATAATCCAGACCTATATTTATACCATTTGTTATCTATTTGATTTAAATTAATATTGACCCGAATTAACCCGGGTTAATATGGCCGCCTGGTCGAATCCTGACCAGTCATACTTTGATTATTGGGATCTTGTCTGGAAATATTTGTTTCGATTAGCAAAGCCAAATCAGGCAAAACTTAAATAATCCTTTTGGAGCCAATATTTTTACCTCTTCAAGACTAAATAAAGAATTTATATTGAGCATCCCCATCCAGACTAACAAGAACCCGGTTAAAGCCCTAAATAAGCATTCAGCTTTCCCAACAATTTTTCTACACGCGTACATAACCGTTTATTAAAACAACGATTTGATTTATTAGGTCAAAAACGAAATCATTCGTCATACATAAATTCAATTATTTCACTAAGATTTTTATTAAATTAAAAGATCTTTTTACCGGTCCATAATTGAAAATTGTATATTGAACTTGTCATATCAGATTTTTTGTGCCGTCATATCGCACGCTGAGAAAGTCCGATTTAGGGGATTGTTATAATTTTGAGGACGAATTTGCGGTATTTTTATTTATTTCATATTTTATTTTATTTTTTTTGGGCAAAGAGTTTAAACCTAATCTTCTCTAGGTCTCTAGTTTTGAGTAATAAATAATACATTCAATAACAAAATTACTTTTGAGAAAATATTATTCAATTGAATCTATAATCAGAGAGCAATTATTTATAAATATTAATACAAATGACTCGTAGAGTTACCTTCATCTCTTCTAAGAAATAGACATTCTTTCTGTCTCATTTAATTTGAATATGCACACTCATGACTTGAATTCTTAAATAAATACAAGTTGATATTTAATCCAGGATAAGGTATAAATTATTTGATCGTTTACGTCCTGATTAAAATAATATGTCCATCTGGAATATTTCATCGGACGGTGCAAATTTATTTTTAATCGACGGATCAGACAAAAATAGATAATTGATAAAGGAAAGGGGGGGGAGGAGGGGGGGGGGATGGGGGTTTTGGAAAAAAAAAAAAAACCCCCCATATATATATACCACTTGAAATTTTATAATTGAATAAATGGTTTAAAATGTATATTGAAGCCAGATTTATTTACTCACATTTCGGGAGTCTAAACACCTTTTTTCTTCAGGATTATTGTGTAGTCTTGAAGAAAGGCGTTTGGGCTCCCGATATGTGGGCTATATAATGTAAATAAATCTGGCCTGAATGTACAGTGAGGGACAATATTAAGTACCACCCATGGGTTTTATACTTGTGATTATTTCATTGTTTTTATGAAATAAAATGAAAATCTTTATTGGAAATTTTCTAGGTTGGAACCATGAATGTTTCCATTAAAAAATTTATAATATTTCTTTTAAAATCAATGAAATAATCACAAGTAGAACACGCATGGGTGGGACTTAATATTGTCCCTCACTGTACCTCTACACCAGCGTTATTATTTAACAATCTCCATCTGCTTTTCTCAATCTTTATTTCTTTTTTCTTATGTTGAATTGATTAATTTAGTTTAGGTCCTTTACTGAGAATAAAAATTTCTCACTTGATTAACGTATTGACGCAATATTTCTCAAAATTCATTTACATACACTATCACCAACAAATATTTTAGTTTACTAATTGTATAAAGATGAGCTGTAGCGGAAATTCATCTATTTACTCGGCTATTTGTATTAATAAAATCTATATAGTTATTGACTAATATTGATTTGTTGTTAACTTATATAAATGTTTAATTAAAAACATTTAAAATGGAATGGATGTATTTCTACTCTTTCCCCTCCCTACGCTTTAGGCTTTTAAAATATTTTATGGAAATGAAATATGAATATTATAAAGCTGCTTATGGGATCGCTATCATAAAAAAAATTCAATTTTCTAAATGATTCGACCTTTTTGTTATTTTTTAATTTAAATAAAAAAAAAAAAAAATATTCAAGTGAAAATGATTCCGAATCAATTCGTCCTTTGATTTTTAATTTCTTTTTTTATTTATTCAGGGATTCGTCCTTTTGGCTAGTTGTCTTTCGTTTTAATGAAATTCGTAATATTTCGACCTCGATCTCTGTCCATGACACGTGACTGATTTCTCTGATTGATTCAATCAATTCGAAAATAAATGATGGTAAACATGTATATATAGGACTTTATATTTTTTATTACAGAATTGTCTTTTCTGCCCTTGTAATCGCTAACGTCTCAAATGTAATTAATTTTGTGTATCTATGAATTCAGTGGCGCAAACCAGGAGAAGGGAGTTTAAACTCACCTCCGCCCTTACTAAATAAAATTATAGCCTTTAAATCATGAATTTATGGTCTTTGAATAAAAAATGTTTGAATTTGTTTTAAATATTATTAACCATAAAACCTCAAAAGGTTCCTGTTTAATGGCAAACAAGAGAGATCCTTAAAAAATTCATAACCGCCCCCCCCCCCCCTCTTCCAGCACTCGAAGGCAAATCCTGATTGCGACACTATCATTTAAGTTTCATAAATTTGTTAGTTAGCGCATTCTCTCTGTATAACAGCGGTAATCCATTAGTTATTTTTCTCTCAAAAATTTGGTTTATTCTAAAATCGAAAGGTCATTTTTCAGGAAAAAATAGATTTTTCTGATTTGGAGGAGCATCTAAAAAATAATTGATTTAGAAATTTTAATCAAAATCGTTAGAGCGGATTTTAAGAAAACTTAAAAAACTTAAAAAGTACATCAGTAAAGTATTAATAGTCTTTGGCCGATTTTGATCAAAAGCTTTTTTTCACTCCTCATGGATACCTTACAAAAATATCAAATTTCAACCTTGTAGCTCATTTCCTTCAAATTTTATTTTATTTATTTATTTTTTTTAAACACTCACACTTTTTTCTCATTCACACTCATAGTCACACACACATTCACACAGTCTTTTCGACAACTTAGGCCATTTAAGACTGACGATAACCGTTATTATTTATAATATCTATTGGGGGTCCAGGCGTTTCTATTTAAGCCATTTGGTATCCAAATGACTTAGATAAAATCATCGGACTGCCTGGAGTCCGAACCCGTGACGTTCGGTATAGAAGGTAGGCACGCTACCAACTAGACCAACCCCGTAGGCATATTTTATTTTGATTTCCACAAAGACAGACTATTTTACGAGACTCACTTTTTTGGACTCAGGAGACCTCAAAACGTGTATTTCTGGTCATCAAATTTTTGAAATGTATCCAATACTTTCTCTCTCTATATATTAACATATATAGGTAAGAGAGAGTAAAAATTACATTTAAAGTTATATAATTTATTTTTAATTATAAAATTTAATTAAATTCCATATATTGCACCTATCCCTCGCTTTACACGTTACTTTTTACTTTCTCTTACCTCTATATCCTTCCGTGACTTGTGAATTTAATGAAGTTTATAGCAACATTTTTCTCTCTTTATCTAATTTTACCTATTCTTTTTTTTTTGTGAGTATATAATACTCGAATTGACTTGGAGTTGACTGACATGATTTTTTTTTTCTTTTTAATAGTATTTATTTTTCTCATTAGGCCTATACATAAAGAAAATATGAACTTTATCATTCAGTTTGTGGCGTAATAATTATTATTTATTCCTTAATTTTATTTAGCCAAGTTCACAACGCATTAATATACTTCTCAATAAATTAAAAGAAAAAAATTGTTTTTGTGACGATAAAGCTTTTTTTTCACAAAAGTAATTTTTTTATAAAAAAAAAATCATTTCACTTGAGAATTTTCTGAAAAATAAGAGAGAAAGGTAAAAAAAAATATATAATAAAAGAGGGAAAGGGCAGAAGCTCTTTTGCTTCTCTTACGCCTATGAGATAAACAAATTAGATTTCTTTTGAGACTAAAAAAAAAAAAAAAAAAAAAAATTCGCTAGAGAAATTATTTTCTCTCTTAAGAAAATATGATGTTGAATATTTCCTACATTTTTTTCTTTTCTTAACCAAACATTCTTAAGATCACTTCAAACAATAAAAGAATAACTCATTCATATTAAAACAAGCCATTCAAATCAAGAACACTCTCTGTCTGGCTGTCTGTGCTATTTGTTTTATAAAGTGTGGTGGGTTATCAAGGCAAATTGATTCGGTCAAGGGCTTTTTGACAAATTAACAACACCCTGTTTAGTGTGTAAATAGGCGTCTGGTTTTTTCTATATTTCAATAATAGGCCTACTTGTAGAAAGCCACGAATTGAGGCCCCTTAAGGTTAGGCCACCATTTTGAATTCCGTTCTCTTGTATGATTTATTGTAATTTTAATGAGATGAAGAATTAAGCTGTTTTAGCGAATGGAAGCTAGGAAGCAAAATCAGAAAAAAAATAAATCAATTTCTTAATTTTAAACTGGTAACCGTTGGCTCTTGTTGAAACATTATGATTTAATAGGAAAATTAAATCCAAGTAACACAAGTTTTTTTGTATCACTAATTTATTTACACACAAGATCTGTAGAAATATGTATAAGGGAGCGTACAAGTATTACGTAACGCAATTTTTGAAGATTTTTGACCCTCCCTCCCCCCATGTAACGCGCCGTAACATTTTTCTGGACCCTTCCCCCTAGACGTTACGTAACGCTCAAGTGGACATTTTTATCTAAAAGTCACAATTATGTTGCGCAAAAGTACCGGAAAGTCGCTAAAATACCAGTTACGTAACGCGTTGTTCAACCCCCCCCTTCCCCCCCCCTTGTAACGCATAGTAACGTTGAACGAGACCCCCCTCCCCCCAAATTGCGTTACGTAATACTTGTACGCTCCCTAAAATGTTAAATAAATTATTGTAACAAAAAAACCTTTTCTATCTTACTTGGATTTAATTCTCCCATAAAATCAATTTATGTCAGATATTTTTATTTTGATTGTCGACGTTTCGGACGCCAGTCTCGTTCTTTATCAGGAAAAATCTGATAGAAATTGATTTTATTTTTATCTGATTTTGCTTCCTGGCTTCCATTCTATATCTTGTAATTTTAATTATATATCAAATTTCAACTTCGTAGCTCTTTTCCTTCTTAGGGTAAATAAATGTATAGTCGACGCCACAAATGGCGAGAGTGAAAATTTCAGTCAACCAAATCGATATTTTTTAAATAAATAAATCATTCGACTGTAGGGGAAAAGACAACACTTCCGACAGCTAAGCATTTCGGTTGCCTAAGCTCTAGGCTCTACTCACGAGCACTTGTGATACCGAATCTAGGGCCTACCTGGATAATTTATATTGTAATATGAATATAGAGCCTATATTCATTTAAAGTCTTGACTTTAGCTGCCAAAAAGAAGTAAAAATTAAAAAAATAAATAAATAAATAAAAATGACCGTCGGTAGATTGAGAGCCTAAAAGAGGAATCGGTAAAGATATATTTTTTTTTTTTTTTTTTTAGGTTTTTTTTTGCAAAGATCTTTGAAACTCAAAAGCTCCCTTATATACTACAAAAACGTAGATAAAATTTCACTCATTAACTGTTTTTCTGGTGTTAATAGTTTCAGAGTTAAGAGGGCATAAACAGAACTGTTCCAATTTTTATACTACGCGAATTCTTTCTATTTCATGGCATTTTTGACCTGTTTTACCTACTAATAATTATTGATTTACATTGGCGATAATTTTTACTTTCTCTTACTTCTATATATATTAACATAGAAAGAATCATATTTGTTAATCAGAAATAACATTTATGTAATTTGAATTATAAATAAATAACATAACATCATAATTATTTCACAGATGTTTAATAAATACGTAAAATCTTATTTTTGAATATATTTATTGAATTCTTGGAATTTATTTTATGCTAATCAGTTTCTAAAACGATGTTTTTATTTTGAATATGAAATATTAAACATATTTTATTTATAAACTAAAATTTTATAAAGCAGGAAAAATAAAAGAGTTTAATAATAATAATGAATTTCAAATAAGTGATTTGGTTAACATTTATTAAAATAAAATGTAAAAATGCAAAAATTTGAAATGCAAGCCTCGAAGAACATGGAAATTGGATTTTTCTATATGTTGCCTTAAGAACGTTTAAAGAATTTTTTTCTATATTAATATGGATAAAGGACTTTAAAAATTTGATTACAGCTCAAAGGCTTGAAAAAAAGTAATTTTTTTCGAATTTTATCACCTTAAACACCTTGAAAGAACAATTTCAAAGAATAATATGTTAGAGAATTCTCTTTGAGATTAAAATTAAATTTGTCTTTTCAAAATTAGATATGACTTGAGGTTTAATATCAATATATACCAGCGTTTATAAATGAAGTCAGTTGTGTAATAGTGAAAGGATTAGGAGCAGCCAAAAATAAAATCCTCCGATCTTTCAACAATTTATCGAGACGTTTCGGGTCAAATTCTTTGTCTTATCTTCAGTCTTTCAGCATTGTTTAAGGTTCCCCAAGTTAGTTATTTATAATAATTGTATCATGTGCAATGCTGGCCCTGGGTCTAAATTTTTTAAATATATTTGAAACTCTGTCTCACTTTTAATATGATTACTAAATAAAATTTATTTTCTTTTGTTTCAGGTAAAACTCGACTTTTTTTTGTTTTCCTTCCTCATTTGGTGAGTCCTTTAATTATTAACCTATGCATGAATAAACAGCTTAATTAAACAAACAAGAATCGCTACTTTTTTTAGAAAAAAAAGGTCTTTAAATTATTTATAATAATACTGTATTTCTTTATTTGAACAAATCTCATTATTCTTTTATTAAGTTTTCTAAATAATGAATTGAAAATACCCGGTATTTTGACATTGTCTTGTTCTTCAACAATGAAATGGGATTTCAATTCACATGCTTAACTAAGAAAATTTATTTGAAACTCTCTCTAACTTTTAATATTATTTTCTCTCCAAAGATAAATTATTCAATTGTTGAGATAGTAGTCATGATGCTGTTTCTTTTTGTTTTGCCGTTGTTATTTTCTATTAATTTTCAAGTTTTTTTTTTGTCTAAATTTTAAATTGGATATAAGAGACGTAACAGCCAAGGAAATTAAATAAAATTTTTTATTTAATTATTAATTGTAGTCATTTCAGTCGCTAATCACGACCTTCACCAGGACAATTAATTGTTAAAAACTTCTATCTACACCTTGTATTTCAACAATTAATAATTAAATATATGTTTTTTATTTAATTTACTTGGTTACGTCTCCTATATTCAATTTAAAGTCTATAGCCCCTTTTCATCGTTACTAAATCTTAAATTCCTCAATATCAAAGATCAATAGTTACACTAAAATTTTGAAAATATTAATTTCTTCTTTTTTAAATAAGGATATGGCAAGTTAGTTGTTATAGATGAGGAATAGGTGAATTCAATTTTTCTGGCAATATTTCGAAAGCATTAATTTCTTTTTTTAATTATCTTAAATTATTAAATAAAAAAGTAGTTGGGCGATTCATTCATAAACGCGCACGCATCTATTCCATTTTATATTACAATTTAAGTAAGAAATAAATTGAGAAAATGATCATGGTGGATATATATCAGTTGATTTTGAACTCATATGGATCAGCTTTTGTCTGGAATAGCTGCTGTTGTATAAATTATTATTTATTTCACTTATTCGATGGGAGGGGTTTGCTTAGGCTATCTCATTAGTTATTTTAGAATGAGTTAGTATTGCGTATTTCATTAAGATATTGGATTTTTCAACGATTTGCTATTAGTTTTTCTGCGCAATGAGTGATTTGCTTCTTGGATTGCCTAATTTTAAGGCGTTCCTATATCTAAGGAAAACTTGTTGATTTAAACCCTGATTCCTATGCAGTTGCATATTCTATTTGATAACACGTACGTCCTGGAAAACCAATTTTCCATCCGAATCATGCTCCTTGGCACTATGGTTCAAATTTTATATTGCATATTTTTGCATATTTTCATATTTTTTCGGCAAAAGTTTTATTTCGAGTGTCTTTTTAATCAGAAGTCATGCTATTTGAGGAATGTTCTCACCAACAGTGTGTCAGGAGTTGAAGAGCCCCTCTAAGCTCGAGGCAAACATAACATTTGTCCTGATAAAGGCCGGAAAAATTGGCCGAAACGTCGAAAAAGCGAAAAAAGAAATGTATTTTGTTTAATTGCTTTCGACTGTCTTATTCTCCTCATTGTCAATTATACGTTCAGCCACTACTCCTGGAAATTAAATGTTATATTACGTTTTTTTATAATGTGTTTATTTTTTCTTAAATAAATTAACAACACGATTAGTTTTACCTCATTAAAAAAAATGTTTTCCTTTTAATTGGAAACCTTTTTCTTGATTTTTTTGTATATTTTATATTTCATTTTTTAATATTTTTTATGCTTATTATATGGGATTTGAAGGGTGTTTTTTCCACAAAAACCCGGGGTTTAAAAAAAAAAACATTCTTCTTTTTGTAAAAAAATTTTTAATAAAAAAAAAAATTTTAAAAAAAAAAATCTAGATGATAGGAAAAATAATTTTTTTCAAATGCCATCTTAAATTTAATGGAATTTTATGATTGTTCGTTGTCAATAATCGTACGCAAATCAATTAACAATAAGCTGATTTTAAATTCTCAATTTAATATTTAAATTATTTTGCCGATTTGGCTGTGTATCTCCTTTTAGGAGATGTTGCTCCTTCTTTGCTCTCATCCAACAGGTGGTCGGTCCCTCCTTCTTCATCAAACATGAGCCGAACTAATTTAACTGTTTAAACCGGTCTCTTAGTTTCTTCTTTTTTTTTTTAATATATCATGATAAAGGCTTCTATAGTGTTTTTTGTTTTTATTTAAAAGAGAGAGAGAGAAATAAAAAATTAAAAGTCGTCAGATGACATGAGTAGAATTTTTTCTCTCCTCCTGTCCCTGATTTTCACTTGACCTATTGAAGAAGATTATCAAAAAAGTCTATAAACTTCCAGAATTCTAAACAACTGTTGTCTGGATTTTTAAAATCGTTAATTTTCATCGTTTTCTTCCTCAAAAAAAATTTTTTTTGTGGTCCTTTATTTGAAATATAAGATCCCCTGAAAAGGCGTAATATTGCAATGGCTAAAAAAATAATTAAAAAATTAAACTAAACTCTGGAGAGCACCTCACGCCCCGTGGCCGAGAGTTTAATATTCAATATTGATAATCTAAAAACTAAGTGGTATGGGATTTATTTAAATCACTTGGATACCAAATGGGATAAATAAATATACCTGTATAGTAATTATTTTAAGTATCAGGACCGACCGTGGTCGGCGGAAATTTAATTGAGAGGACTTTAAAAAAACCCTAGAGAAAATTGTTAATAAGTTTTTTAAACAACTTCTTGGTACTTCCAAACATTTTTTGACAAGAAACAACATAATAAAACATAACCATTTATTTGGTATCCAAATGGCTTAAATAAAATCATCGGACTGCCTGGGTTCCGAACCCTCGACCCTTGGTATACAAGGCAGGCGCGCTACTAACTATGCCAAGCCCGAGGGCTGTAATAGAGTTAAAAATTGTCTTTTTTTTGTAGGGCCTAATTATTTCCCTCAGATTCTCATCTCTTTTTAATACTCAGGCAAAACATTATACTAATCATGATCTTTTTACGTATTTTATTATTTAAAATTTACATTTACTCGAAAATATCAATAATATTAATATTTATGAATGAATTTAAATGAGAATAATAAATTATTATATTGATAATTTATTACTTTCCGGTTTTCAATTTAGTATATAAATACGATATGATATATTAATATATAATTTAAATAAATACAGTATTTATTAAAGATGTGTGTAAGTTTATCTTGAACTAGTTGCTGAAAGATAATCAAACAAAATTATCAAATAACTTAAAAAATTTTCGGTCAATATTTCTGTTGTAGCCTAATGTTTAGGAGAATTTAACAAATGTATGTTATCCACTCTAGGAGAAACTGTCGAAAATTCCATTAGTTGCCTACCCTTCAGCAAACGAACATGAATTGAAATTGATTTCTGAAATCTTATTAGTGGCTCTTCTCAAAGGAATAATTCGAAATTGTTTTAAATGCTTCTTATTTCACTGAATTATTCAATTAAAATATTTTTTTCTGAATTTTCAATTAAAATACTTAACCATTACCTTAGTAAAGACACGGGGCGCGGGTTCGGATCCCAGGCAGTCCAATGAATATTTATTTAAATCATTTGGATATCAAATCCTCATAAATAAATATGCTTGGACTTTATCGTAAATAATATTTGTAACATTTATATGGCCTAAGATGCCTAAAAGACTTAAAAAAAAATTGAATATTAATATTGTTTCAAATATTCACAAAATATGTTAAAAAACCAAATTTTGTTTGTTTAAAACATCCTTCACCAGTGATACTGATAAATATTATTGTGTAACAAAATCAATTCGCAAGATAGAAATACTAAAAAAAAAGCGGACGAAATAATAGGCTTTTTCGTTTCACTTGCCATGGTAAAAACTGCACGATCTCTTGGTCAAAAGGTGCAACTTTTGCTAGCGTGAAAAAAAATAAAACGAACAGAATGCAGAGCAAAATGCGTAAATTATACTGCAATTGCAAGCGAAACGAACACACCTAATATGACTTGTTTTTTTCCCACTATCATATTGATCCACAATAAAGCTTTTACTCTTATTTGATCATTCAAAATTTTTATAAGCACATGTAAATGATCAAAGAAAAAATAATTTATTCTTTTCTCATTAAAATTCATTCATATTTTTGAGCAAATATTAATTTAATATCATGAGATTTAATTCCAGAGATTATATATAACAAGGCCTATTTGTCCGTCTCTCTGTCTGTCTGGCTAGCTGTCTGTCCACCCTCGCTTACTAAATAAAGAGGGACTTGACGGACTTTTTTTTCGTTATCTGTACTCACTCTCTTTCGAACCCCATCTATCCATCCATCTATTGTCATACAAAAATAAAACCTATTCATTTGTAAACCGCTCCCTTCGTGCTGGTAACATGAAGGGCCAGCAAACCTCTCCCACCCTTGAATAAGGGAGGAGACACACAAAGGACCCTTTTTTAATAAGAGCCATTGTACGCGCCCAAGAGACGAAGACCTTGCAATCCCGAACATATCAAACAAACTCGGCCAGATTTAATCATATACCACTCAATTTCAATTAGATTAAAACCATGAATGATATAGAGATGGCTTTTAGTATATTGCTCTTATAAATAATTGAAAAAAAAAGGAAGGAGTACCGTTGATTTTATCACTATAAAATTGTAGGAAAATTTAATGCTTGAATAGAATAACATTGCCTATTGATTTTATTTTCTCTTACCTATGTATATATGTAATATATAGAGAAAGTATTGGATTCATGTCAAAAATTCGATGTCGAGATTTTGATGGATATACACGTTTTGAGGTCCCCTGAATTCAAAAATGTGGTTTTCGCGACATGGTCTGTCTGTCTGTCTGTGTGTGTGTGTTCAATTTTAAGCATGAAGGAATTTAGCTATGAAGCTGAAATTTTATATTTAATTTAAACACCCCCCGGGACCGAGAAAATAAGCTTTTAATCAAAATCGGCCAAAAAGTAGGGGAGGGGGGGGAAATGGGGACAAGGGGCAATGGGGGAAATTCAATTTTACCTCTACTAAATATAAAATTTGGTTTTTCTTTTTTCCTGTAAGGGTTTAATAATCCCTTATTATAAAAAAAAAATTTTTTATAAAAAAAAAAATAAAAAAAATTAAAAACCCCCCCCCCCCCCCCCCCTACTAGTACTTTACCGATGTACTTTTTCACTTTTTTCGATTTTCTCAAAATTCGCCCTAACGATTTTGATAAAAAAAAAATTCAAAAATCAATTATTTTTTAGATGCTATTTTAAATGTATATTCTAATTTTGCTCTCAAAATTGTTTGAAGCATACTTTACTCTTGTACTTCATAGGAGAGATAGGAGAAATGGTTGCCATGGTAACAATATATAAATATTTTTCCATGTTTATAAATTTTACATCTTGAATTTTAAAAAATATATCGGCGGAAACTTAATATATGTCGACACGAAAAATCTGGTGCGACAGTCACACCAGATTTTTTAAATTTGATTTAAAGTGTAAAATACAAATAATCATTTTTTTTTGGATAATATTTATGAATAGATATGTTTAAACAAATTTTAATTTATAATCATAGATTGGCGCATTTCCAATATCTTTTTCTCATGAAGTCAAAATATTTGAAATACTCCAGTATTAATAAATACATTTTTTTTCGTGATTTTTTTGAGACTTTGCAACCAAACTAAACTAAACTCTTGGATTCATTTGGATTCAGGGGACCTCAAAACGTGTCGTTCAAAATCTTGACATCGAATTTTTGACATGAATGCAATATTTTGTCTTCTCTCTATATATATAGAGGCAAGAGAAAGTAAAAATATCTTAAATCCATTTGCATTTGTGGTTTTCTCATATCACCATCGTATAATAATAACACATTCTCTCTTGAAAATTATTATTCTTTTACTAACCACAAAATAGATGAAACGCATAAAAACCTCATTCTTCCTTAGTAAAAAAAAAAAAATACCAAATTTATTACGTAGATATATATTAATAATAAATGGTAAAAATATTAATTCTAATTCAAATATTATTAAGCACTTAATCATTATAAGTGGGCCTCACAAATGCATTAAATGCACTTATAAAGACAGTCAAATCATCCCTTCACACACATGTAATAAACACAAAAATAAAATAAAAAATCTGGCGCACAACACACAACTTTCACTAACTCTTCTGTAAGAGAAAGTGGTGCACCGTGTTGGTACACCAGATTTTTTTGTGTCGAGATATATTTAGTTTACCATAGCACCTTAGTTTCAAAAAATCGTTGGGGCGAATTTTGAGAAAATCGAAAAAAACTACATCAGTAAAGTACTAGTACTTTTTGGCCGATTTTGATTAAAAGCTTATTTTCACGCTCCGGGAACTTATATATAAAATTTCAGCCTCATAGCTCATTTCCTTCATGGTTAAAAATGTTCACACAAACACACACACACACACACACAGAATAATTTGCGGGACCCACTTTTTTTGGACTCAGGGGACCTCAAAACATGTATATCCATCAAAATCTCGATATCAAATTTTTGACATGATCGCAATACTTTCTCTCTCTATTAATTTCATATATAGGGAAAGAGAAAGTAAAAAAATATTTAATATAGCCGCATTTGTTCAATTCTTTGCATCGGTTTAAGGAGAATATTATTATTAATTATTGATTAAGATTGAAAGACAAAGACGCAAATTATTCTTTTTAATGATTATTTTATAATTAATAATACTTCCTATTTTCTAGCATTGAAATTTTGAGATTCATTCCTTAATTTACGTAAAATCAATTTTATCAATTTTCACATCTCTTTATGATTAATAATATTCTGATAAGAAGAATATTCCGGTTATGAGAGAATAATCTATTTCTATTTCAATTATAAAGTTCGTTTAATAAATTTAAACCTAATTGAACTTTAATTTAGTTATTTTGCCCGTTTGCTTGTGAAATCAAATGAAAAGTTCCGCCCACGATTCGTTCTCTTTTCTCCTACGGATAATAATGTAATTATTTTTTCCAATTTTTTTTTCCCCAGCGAAATAAATATACCAATCATTTGATTAGAGGGTTTCAATATATGTATAGCGTACTATATACAATAAATGATACCGTTGTATATAAGGGAAAGACATTTTATTATTGATTATTAAGATACATGAAATCTTTTTTGGCGAGCAAATCTTTCTAAAAAATAGAAAATTGACTTTTTAATATTTATTCTTATGAACACGAACTGTTTATAAGGATATATAAGTAATTAGATTTAGAAGCCCATTTTTTAGCTCTTATCTCACGTCAAATTATTAAAATCTTGTTAATATCCCAATTTTGTATTTGGGCACTGGGAAAAAAAATAGCTTCTCCCATGTGGTGTTTGACACTAATTCAAATGGATTTTTCGATTTTAATTGGTCCAGATTTTCTCTAGAGCTGGCCACGTCTTGGTCAATTTCTCAGAACTTTTAACAACAGCCCATGACTTGATTATCCCTAGATTAACTTTGGAACCATTATTTGAAAAATCCATTAGGTCATTTAAGTAGCCTTCCTTCTTTCAATCAAAACAAACGAGATTATGCACCCCATGGTAGATCTGCCCACCTCCCTTCTCTTTCTCCTTGTGTAATGCAGGTTCTGTTCATCAGGGGTGGTAATTAGGCATTCTTAAATAGTTTAAAGATAAGCACACACAGAAACTTGAATGGAATCCCGTGGTGAACCCACTTATATAATTTATGGATCGATGCACACAGGTACTTTCCGGTCGCAGTGTGTGAACATTCCTATGAATGAATCCTAGGAATATATAAGTTGGGTTCACCACCGGATTCGCCACTCAAGTCAAGTTTACCTTTAAACTATTCAAGAATGCCTAATTACTACCCTGATAAACCTGCTGCGGAAAGTACCTTGCAGTCGGAGAGTGTGAACATCCATAGAAAAATATAAATTGTTTTCACCACCCGTCTTAAATCAAATCTTTGTGTAAGCTTACCTTAAATTGACGCTGTTATGCATAAAGGAACCAAGCGCCATTATGATCATGTTTACAATTGAGGTCATCAGCGCCAGAACGGCCTAACACACATTTCACTTTTTTGGTTTTATGCCTTAGTATCTTTTAAATCAGGAATTCCAGAGTAGTACAGTACTACTCATGATTTAGTAATACAGTACTTTTCATGATATAGTAGTATCGTACTACTCTGGAATTCCTGATTTAAGGTATAAAACAAAAAAAAAGTGAAATGGGTGTTAGACCGTTCTGGCGCTGATGGCCTCAATTGTTCAAATGAAATGCCCCTATCTCAGGTTTAGGTTAATGGCGCATGTTTCCTCCATGCATAACATCGTCCATAAGCTATATGTGCCTCTTAGAAATAAATTTTTTTTTATAAATTTTTGATTTCTCCATGAATAACATGTCCCATCTTAAAGAAGGCTTGAATCCAAATTAATTGCTATGCTCATTAATTTTAGTACTGTTTTTATTATCTGTCTCGTATATCTATCCTTAAATGATCAATCTTGTTTGATTTAAAAAACTCACATTTCGAATGTTTTTACGGGCCTTTTCTTTATTTTTTTATCTCTCACTTTCAATACACCAGATGGTTGATTGAAGAATAAAATATTAAGAGATTATAATATTATATTCCTAAGGTGACTGACTAAGTTACCAAGTGTGTGTCCGACTGACATTTCTTGGGGAGCCAAAGGGCGGTGCCTCTGGTATAGGGTAAAGGTCTCCAAAGAATTTAGTCCTCATAAAAAGGCTATTACAACATCCATTGATATCTGATCAACTAATCTTAAGCATTAATCAAATTAATAATTCCCCTTCTCTTTACTACTTTACTTATACATATTAATATTATTACTCCATTGAGATAAGACTATATCTATTAGTGGAATTGTTTACAACCTATTAACATGCACTTCCGCATGTTTTGGAATTTTCTTCAATTTATAAACATTTCTAAGGGGTGGCCTTTAATCGGCATTAATAAATGTTAATTTTTTTTTTTTAATTGACAAATTCAGTTCTTAGAAAATGTAATATTTACGTGTATAGCCGCCGGAAAACCCCACCTTACCTCTTCCTTCGGTTACAGAGTCTTATTGGCCCCTCGATCTCGGAGACGTTTCGAAATAAATTTAATATCTCATTGTTACTCCAGAATCGAATATTTGCATAAAGGTAGTTGTATAGTTGAAGCCTTCATTGTTTTTATTATGAATATATCTCTTATTATATAAGAAAAAGGAGAAAAATATTCATAATAAAAACCACGTATGTTTTATTTGTTAGCTTAATGTAAATATTCAATATCTCCTGAAGATGAGATATTAAAATTAACTCGAAACTTCCCCGGTGGAATAGCGGAATAATCTTTTAAACTAATTTATCTAAACACACTTTGAGAAGCAGTTATTTTGAAGAGCCTCATTCATTAAATTAGTGGATAGGTAACCCTTTAGAATATCAATATTATCAATATTCAAATATATAAAAATGTCATTGAAAAATGTTCAAAAAAGGCAAAGAGAAGGTAGAAAAAAATTCCTTAGATTTCTTTTTTTTTTTAATCATAAAATTTAATTAGTATATTTATTAGTATATTTTTAAGAGATCTTGGCAAATACCTAAATAAGAAGGTAAAAAAAAACAAATTCTCTTAAAAAATATATTATTAATATAACAAACTTTTCCGCATATCTCTACTTTTTTTCAAAGCTAAATGCGTAAATAAATATATTTAATGCATTTATTAATTAAATTTAATTAAATAAAACAAGGGCAAATGTGAAATTACTAAATGATTAATTATATAATCATTATTATTATTATTATTTCATAATCAACATAACAATTAGAATCAAATTATAAAATATTTTAATAATCAGGGCCGAACTCAGGAGGTCCAAATCCTATCACCACCCCCCACTCCTTCCGAAATCCGAAAATAATTATATAAATAGATAGTTATAGAAAGTATATTCGTTTGAGAAGAGGGAGACGATAATCCCACCCCTTCCTCTCTTCCCAAAAGAATATTCCGGCTACATTGATGATAATGTTTGTTAATTATTAAGAAAATCCGCTAAAATTTGACCGGTCCGGGACAGAGGTAAAGATCTCACCTCATGTGCAGTGGTTCGCTTCCTGTCCCATGAGATGAAATTTTCCAAATTCTATTAGCTACCACTTAATTTATAAAACTAATAGTTAATCAATCGTCTTAAAAACTGCAAAATAGACTACTAGACTCACTTGTTATAATTTAACATTCAATTTTTGCCCTCGGGCCTTGGTGCAGTGTTTAGTGTGTGCCCTGTACCAAGTGTCGCGGGTTCCCTCATACGACAATTTATTTCAATTTAATTGGCTACCAATAAATTGAAATAAATCTCGGCGGGGTCTAAATGGTCTTCCTTGTCGAAAAAGACAAATAAATAAAAAAAAAAAAAAAACATTGAATTCTCCCCCCCCCCCCTCCTCCCCGCCCATCCACTCGTCAATCAAAGATTTTATCTAATCTTTTTTTTTGTGGGGTGTTTCCGGGCTCAGGCTCATATTACTGAGTTTTGTCTCCCCTCCCCTCCATCTTGTTATTTTGTCCTATATTCGGTGTTCACGCCTTTTTTTTTTTTTTTTTGAACACTTTATGACCTCCAAAGATGAGAATTGAATAGCTCTTCAATAATTTTTTTAAGAAATAAATTTATTTCATTTTGGAAGTTTCTTCCATGTCTTTGTTCACAAAAATAATTCCTCTACCTGAAAGGTGATGATCATCAAAATGATGGATCATTAAAAAAAAAAAACAACCAAAAGTTTGTAAATAGAGACGTTGGGTTGATTTGGGCGGCATAGCCGTAGCCTTCTGAAGGCCACCGAGCAAAGCGAGTGTCCGCCATGCGTGTTTTGATCACGTGATTTGGCCCCTTGCTTCTGTCCACTCACTCTTTCTCTCCTCCTTTGCTCCTACTCTCTCTGTCTCTTTCCCTCTCATGTCGTCCTCTCCCCTACATTCAGTTCCCTCTGCATGCACTCCTTTCAGTCTCTTGATAGCCAACGCGGGCTTCACATCGTGACAAATCACATATACCACGTGTGTTTTCTTTCGTTATTCTTATATTATATTTGTGTGCCAATTAATTTGTGATATAAAATTAGTGCATATTCCATTTTATCTATTTCTTCGTGTTTTATGAGATCAACGTAAGTTAATTTTATTTTTTTCATCTCTATTGATAAATCTGTGCAGTTTGATATCATTTAATTCCCATAAAATATTATATTCTCTATCATATAAGAATTATTCTTATCTATATTTATTTTATCAAA
The DNA here is from genome assembly GCA_023213315.1 of Euborellia annulipes. Taxonomy (NCBI): domain Eukaryota; kingdom Metazoa; phylum Arthropoda; class Insecta; order Dermaptera; family Anisolabididae; genus Euborellia; species Euborellia annulipes. Next base: position 256,807 of record JAKCPI010007710.1, read on the forward strand.
AGCTTTTTTTTTTTCTAATTTTTTAAATCATTTACCTATTTTATTGTGATTTATGTGATTATTAATTATCAAACAATCTTTTATTTTTGGTTAAACAAAATGGCTGCCATTGTTGATTTGAATTAGAATTTTTCATTATTGATAATTTGTTTACGGCACTCGGACTTGCATTTAAAGTCTTATATGAAAGTTTTATATGGCCTAAGTTGCCGAAAAGACTATATGGATGTGTGTGTGAATGGGAACAAAGTGAGGATTTTTAACAAAAAAAAAAAATAATAATAATAATTTGTTTTCTTTCTAGAAAAATCTGGTGTGACTGGTTGCACAGCACTACAACTTTCTCTTACCTTCGGTAATCGAAACTCGCTCGTTTTATTTAGTCAATTCCACTGTCAAATTATCGTTGAAATTTTGCAATTATTGAAGTAGTAACTATAAATATTTCTTGTTCATGTGAGCAACATTAAATATGAAATCTCGGCTCTTTTGTTTAATCTTTTATAAGATAAACTTGTTATTATTGATGTCGTTGTTAAATCTTCGATTAGAAAATAAATTCGAACATTTTTTCATTGTAATAATTTTTTTTGTAATCGTTTCTTTTCTTGAATGCGTCAATGT